>CAUYLG010013363.1:0-57829 GCA_963573385.1 Cacajao melanocephalus
GGGAAAACTGGCTGGACATACGCAGAAAGCTGAAACTGGCTCCCTTCCTTACATGTTATACAAAAATTAACTCAAGATGGATTAAAGACTTAAATGTAAGACCTAAAACCATGAAAACCCTAGAAGAAAACCTAGGCAATACCATCCAGGACATTGGCATGGGCAAAGACTTCATGATTAAAATACCAAAAGTAATGGCAACAAAAGCCGAAATTGACAAATGGGATCTAATTAAACTAAAGAGCTTCTGATCTTCAGTTTTTTTTGTAATCTATCAATCTGACAAAGCTCTAATATCCAGAATCTACAAGGAATTTAAACAAAACTAAAAGAAGAAAAAAACAACCCCATCAAAAAGTGGGCCAAGGATATGAACAGACACTTCTCAAAAGAAGACGTGGCCAATAAACATATGATAAAAAGCTCATCATCACTGGTCATTAAAGATATGCAAATCAAAACCACAATGAGATACCATCTAACCATCAGTTAGAATGGCAATCATTAAAAAGTCAGGAAGCAGCAGATGCTGGAGAGATGTGGATAAATAGGAACACTTTTACACTGTTGATGGGAGTGTAAATTCAACCATTGTGGAAGACAGTGTGGTGATTCCTCAGGGATCTAGGACCACCTTCCAATTCTAACATGACTAGCTTTTCTTTGGCCAATTTCATTTTTCCTGTCTTTTAGGTACTATTTCTGGTTAGTCTATAGACTACTATTTTCTTCTTAAAACTACCCTCTCTTCCATTTCCATCTCTGTCCCTCTGTCTCTCTGTCTCTTTCTCTCTCTCACCTACCTCTGTTACTTGCTGTCTTACCTTGTGAGAGAGCAGCTAGTGCCACACAGTTTCTTCTTAATGCTCACATTTCAATGTTTAGTTTATGACCATGAAATGATCACTAATAACTCCAGATAATTTGCATTTCTATTTTCACTGGGAAATTCCTCTATACCAATGGCCTATACTTTTGTGATTTGAAGTTCAAGTTGAAGCAGATAAGTTTTATGACGCACTTTTAAAGACCTAAAGTAACAGCATACTGGAGCTCCCTGGAAGTAGCAGCATGGTCTTGGTCTTATGTCCTCAGCTGCTAACAAAGAGACTGATCTTTGATCAGATTAACAGAGCCCAGATGCACACAGGATCCAGCTATAGAAGTGTTGACTCTATTTGTTTTTACCTGTCATTGTATATAATGATCAAGGTTTGCAAACTGAGGTATTGTATAGCAAAAGTGGTCCACAAGATGATCATATCACACAATCTTTGCAACTCATAAGGGACCTTTGCAATGATCAGGTGTAATTTATTCATTTTTCACTTGAAGAAACTGAGATCTATCCAAGAGATTAAGAGTTCCATAATATCACAAATCCAATTAGTGGCAGAGCTGGGATCTCCATTACTCAGAACCCATAACCTTGTTTTCCACTCTATGCTGTTGAGAAAAATGGCGTGGAGGAAATTAAGCAATACAGGAGAGAACTGTTCATGATCTAGCCTCCTTATAAGCATCTCTGCTGTAAACAGGCTTGAAACAACTTCGTAAAGTACTGTATCTCTTCTCCTTGGTTTCTTTTTGGCCACCTTGAAGTCTAAGAATTTTACAAGGAACCACCATTGGGGTTACTGGCTTTCATATTTTGTTCTTGTTCATCATTGCCCAGAGTTGGCCCCTAATCCATGCCTTACTCTTCTCCTCTTCATTCTTTAATATTAAATTCTTAATTTCTGGAACTCCCATCTCATCTAGGCTTAGTGACTGCCTAGAACATTTATCTAATCGGCCAATGACAAGCAGAAGATGGCTGATGTGGGAGCGGTCACCCTCAAAAAAGTAGGAGTCCCTCCCCATATGCTTTTATCTTTATTCCTGGCCTTCAAATCTGGCTCACCATGTAACTTATTATCACCGTTTGGTACAAAGCCTTTCTGTAACTAGCAATCACTATTGTTGAACACCATACGCTCCTAAAGCCTAACTCCTATAAGGTTTGCTTTTTTATTTTAATTTTTTTCTTATCCAAAGAAAATCACATATCTCCTTTAAAACAGCCATTAGTGGGGAGCAGGGAGTATGTTCTAAAGCCTAATAAATAAGGCTTAATGAATTAATGAATAATTATTTTTAAATTAACTTTTTATTTCAGAAGAAGTCTAAAATTACAAAAAACCTGTAAAAACAGCACATAGAATCGTAATACTTTTCGTACCATTTACCCTAATGTGAACATCTTATGTAACTACATTTGTCAAAACAGAAATGAATGTCTGGACATACTATTGACTAAATTGCAGACTTTATTTGTATTTCACCAGTTTTCTATTGATGGCATTTTTCCATTCCAGGATTCAACCCATGGTACTGCACTGCATCGTGTCTTCACATTCTCTGTCAATCTGTGACAATTTCAAAGTCTTAATTTTCATAATCTTAGCAGTTTTGAAGAACCCTGATCAAGCATTTTGTAGAATGCCCTTTGCTTAGTCTGTTTGGGTTTCTATAATAGAATATCACAGCATGGGTGGCTTAAACAACAAACACTTATTTCTGGAGGCTGGGAAGTCCAAGAATAAGGTTTCAGCATATTTGGTGTGTGGTGAGGGTCTGCTTCCTGGTTTGCAGATGACCATTTTCTCATTGTATCCTCACGGGGCCAAGAGAAAAAATTAGCTCTCTAATGTCTCTTGTAAAGACACTAATCTCATGCAGGAGCTTTCTATCCTCATGGAGCCAGTAGTTAATCCCCAAAGATCCCACCACCAAAACCATCACATTAGGGGTTAGGATTTCAACATGTAAATTTCATGGGGATACAAACATTCAGTCCACAGCATCTCTAATGTGGGTTTAGCAGATATTCAGACCGGATTGGGTTTAGGGGAAAATGTCACGGAGGTGAGGTATTCCTCTCATCACATCATTTCAGGGAGTATGATGTTAAGCCTAATTACTTGACTAAGTTAGTGTTTACCAAGTTCCTTCTTTGTACATTTGCTGTCTTTTCCCTATCTATGCTCTATTCTTCAAAGTGAGTGACTAAGTCCAGCCCACACTCAAGGGGAGAGAGAATTAAGCTATAACCTAGAATCCTTTTACCTATGTCATCTCTGCCTGTAAAGTTGTTTCATTTTGGATTCTGGGCAGCTCCACCACTAGATGGACCACATTTATTTTAAGTTTTCTACTCCTTTTCAATGCGCTTGTCGTCTTCCCTTTTCTTGGGACCAACTCTCTAAAACTTTCCAATTTTCATCTATTCTGCAACTATTCTCAGCAGCATTCATCTGATTTTGACTTCCTCTGATGAAACTTGGCATGGCATAGCATGACTCTGTTACTTCTCTACTTCCTGACATTTTCAATTGAAAGATGTGTGTTGAGTTAGAAAATTATTGATGAAGAAACAAGCAGTCTAAGCCAGATTCAATAGATAAAGAGGTAACTCCCCTCATGAGTTAACAACTGATTTCGTGGGCTAACTACTCCATGAATGTTGCAATGTGAGGATTGTAAAGAGGATCTGGGGAGATACAGAGCTTCTTGGAGGAGCAGGCCCCTCTTTGTTGGTCTTTTTACATTCATCTCCTAAATCACTACATGGCACTAAGTATGTATCCAATACACGTGTGTTGTTTGAGATATTTTCTCAATAAACAACACACATGTATTGGGTACATACTTAGTGCAAATTGAAAGTGCATTGAAAGTAATGACAAAAACTACAATTACTTTTGCCCCAACCTAGTATGTAGCTGTAGATTGAAATACACATATTTCTGTGTAATAGGCACTCACAGAAAAATCAGAGCACTAGGAAAAATGAAGCTTTTGCAGCTGGACCTCCCAGAAGATGTAATTTAGACTTTGGATTTGAATCCCAGCTCAGCTACTTACTAGCTGTGTGATCATGGGCAAGATATTTATCCTCCTTGTGCTCATCTCTAAAATATATATATTATGAGCACCTATGATACAGAGACATGAGAAACAAATGAATTAATGTAGGTAAAGCACTTAGCAGAGTAGAGTGCTGGTACATAAATGTTTAATCAATATTAATTTTTATATGTTATTACTCATAATGCTTTAGGTATGGAGTAAGCCACAAGTTATTTTATAAAACTACTGCACAACAAAAATACTAGAACAATTCACTCAGCACGTTAACTGCAAAATATTAAATAGTTCCTATGTAGTGAAGTGTTCCATTTCTCTCTTTTAAAACAAAATTATCAATTTACTTCTATCTTTTATGGTAAACTTACTTACAGTTTGGGTTCATTAATTTAAAATATTTCAAATTAAGATGTCTTTATTTAAAATATTTTAAATAAAATTGTATGACTGAATATGAAACGACGATCGTGCCCACAAATTTTGGCTTTCTTTCCCTTGATAGGTGATTTCTAAGGTGACTTCTGACTTAGGTGTCCTGGACTTTGGGCATCCAGAGCAGGGCATAGATCCTTTCCCCTACTCTGAGTTTAAGTTATGCAGATGACCTTGGCAGCATCTGAATATTTATCAATAGTGATTTTTATTTTTGCATTAATTTTGGATATTCTAAGAGACATTAATTAAAACATACATCTTTACCAATTAGGCTTCTTCCTCATTGGTAAATATGGTCATGAATTTTTTGCATAGTTTTGAGATTAGCTACGGACAACTCTTCCACCAAGTAATTTAGTTAGTGAGTTTAAAATATTGTGTGCGCCTACACGTAGCTGATCCGAAAGAACTGCTGAGCTGGGTTACTGTGTATTAGCCTTCATTATGCAAATAGCTGTCCCAAGAGAGCCATCCCAAAGACTATTAGCCTCTTTCACCTTTAATAACCTAAGATCTCCCCTTCGTGATGTGTGCAGATGAAAATATGTTCTGCCTGTGGGTAAAGGTGTTATTAATGCATAATTCTTTAGCTTCTTTCCCCCTACACTGGAATTCTATTTTGGCAAACCTCTTGGGTTCGGTTGTCAGAGAGATAAAATCTTGTGAACACTGCAATAGAATCTTGAGTGAATCTTGGTAAATTTAGAGAGCCAGGTTACTCTTTGAGGACTATTCTTTATCTGCAAGTAATACTAATCTTCTCTTCCCTGTTGTACAGCTGATTGTGTTGCACATGCTCTAACTGGCTCTCCCTGGGTTGGAAAGCTGTTAAATGTAACCCTTTGTTCTCATCTATAGATGTGTTGAAATTGCCAGTTACATTTCAGATACAGCCTGTGCCACAGGAATAGCTGATTCATGAGCAATGTTAGTCTTATGCAGATAGTGACTTTATCTGGAAGAAAGTTGGCCAAGATCTTGGAAGGCTCAGAGAAAGTGCTGCCATTTGGTGGCTAGAATGGTCACTGTCACTTCCAAAAACAAAATCTAACATTACAGCCTTCTAAAAAGTTACTCGCTTGATTCAGGCATCTGCTGACATGCCTTAGGTGACATGAAGAAGATGTGATAGTTCACAGGTCTGAAATAGTTACCATGAGTATTCCCAGAAATTAATCAGACGTAACTTCAACCTTGGAAAAGTTTGAGAAGGCTACCAGAGTAAGTGTTAAATCTGATAGACAGGATTTTCCAGCTTTGCTGATGTCATTTAATTAGTGTCCTACAAACAAAATAAAAGATTTTTTTTAAATGCTTTCTTTCTGCTACCCAAATTTCTGTGAAGTATTCCCTGTCTCAAGGAGACTTTGGGGCTTAGAAGGCTGACCGCTTTTCTTGGAATGGCCCACCAAAAGAGCCTCCTTATTAGGCCCTAGTGTACTTGAAAACTTCATAACTTGACTTCATCTCATGTCTGAGGCAATATATGGCTGAGCAATTACTGGAAGATGGGCTAGTTATGCATGTCCCAGGCACTTAAAAATGTCAGCCTATCACAGTGGCTCATGCCTGTAATCTCAGCATTTCAGGAGGCTGAAGTGTGAGGATTGCTTGAGTCCAGGAATTTGAGACCAGCCTGGCAAGATAGCAAGACCCCATCCCTAACAAATAAAATAAAATAATATAAATTAGTTGGCCATGGTGGCACATGCCTGTAGTTCCAGCTACTTGGGAAGCTGAGGTGAAAGGATCACTTGAGTCCAGGAGGCAGAGGCTGTAGTGAGCTGTGATTGGGCCACTGCACTCAGCCTGGGCAGCAGAGCAAAACCCTGTCTCAAAAAAAAAAAAGTCAAAAAGCAAAGAAAAAAATTACATTAAAAATCAATCCACCATTTTGGGAAAATAAGTGGTTGAATTTGTTTCTTTTATTATCTATTTTAAATAATTTGTTGTATTTTATTCAAAGGTTTTCTTTTCTTTTCTTTTTCCTATGTACACTACATCACCTTCTTCCTTACCTCTCTCCACAGATCTGCCCTTTGTAAAACATTATGCTCATCCTTTTTTATATATTAAAGCATATTTCACATTATTCTCATTTCTGCTTTCTGAAGTCTGACTTCCCTTCACCTGACTCTCTTCACAGAACTTTATTTTTTTTCTTACTGCTTAAAAAATTATCTTGTTTGTGGTTTATCTTCTAGTGAGATCTATCTGTTTACATTTTGTTCTCTGTCTTTAAGACCTTATTTCTTCACTATTCTGATGTTTTTCACATCCTGGAACATATTTGCTTGGCCAAACCTGTTCATATAACATCTTTAATTCTCTTTGAGGTTCTATATCAGCATGATCTCTTTATCCTTAGTAGTTCTTCAGAGATGAGAAACTGAGGCATATCTAGGTCAGATACTGTTTCTAAAATCATACAGTGGAGTACTGGAAGAGTGAGAATTGTGCTCAGGTTTTTTTATTTCCAAGAGAAATTATTAATCAGTGGAAACCCCACTATTAAATATGTGGTACCTGGGCCAGCAGCATGGGCATCATCTGGGAACTGGTTAGATATTCAGAATCTCTGGATCTGCCCCAAGCCTACCAAATCAGCATCTGCATTTTATCAAGATTCCAAATGATTCATAGACACATTAACATTTGAGCAGTCCTGAATCAGATCCCTCTGTTTTGGAGGACTGGTCTCTGAAAGAAACTGCATAGCAATGGTAAGTTTCCTTTGCATTTATGAGGCTTCTCCTGAGTCCTAGCTGCCCTGATTGAAGATGAGAAGGCAGATGGAAAACCTAGGACTTGGTTTCAGTATCTGTCTGATCTCTATTCTGCAATTTAGATTTCAGTTAAGTTGCACTTGTAGAGAATTTCAAGTAGCAAATGACGAAGCAAGTGGAGCATTCTTTTCTAAGCAATTAGTTTTCTCTGTGCTTATTTATTTGTGGTTCGCTGATTCAATTTAGAATCCTCAAACTTGTGGGTGACTATAGGGGCATCATAGCTTTAACACAGTATTTAGTTGACATCTGTTTCTTTGAATATATTGTCTGCAATTTCCTGAGCACAGAGTAAAATATATCCAAGTGCTTCATGGTATATTTCAATATCCAAAATGATTTTTATTATTTTCTCCAAACTGTAATAAAAGAGGTATTATTGCCTTCATTCTCTTGACTGAATTTTAAATTTAGAGGAGGGGAACAGTATATGTATTTGACTGCCAGAGGTGTAAAGGAAAATCTATTTGATATTTGAATTAAAATGAATCACTGGCATAGAAAACAGTTGTGAATGTTTTCTCATGAGGAGAAAGTATTGTCAGATTTAACCACTATCATATCTGTTCATGTAGAAGGTGGACATCTCAGTTTAGGATTTCACAGGACAGGAGTGGAGTAATCATGAGAAATGGGTGGTAAAGCAATTTCCAGCTGGAAAAGAAGAAAGAAAATGAAGATTGACCTTGAGGGATTTAAATAAACACTTATGAAATGTTTGTCTTTAAAAGAAAAAGTTTATTTCCAAATAAACAAACTTTTCATTTAAAAGACTATCAAGAAGGAATTGTAATTTGAGCCAGAATCCTGAAAATTCATGCGTATCTCAGAGGTTTGAGATAGAATTTACTTTATGTTCCTGAATGTTTGTACCAACTGAGAGCAGTCTCTCCGAAGTTTACGTGAATTCAAGAGGATATGTGGCAATCTGGGAACACTCTGCACATGGGAAGCCACTGCCCAACATGATTTGAACCCAGAATATCACCGTCGCTTTTTAAAATTAATTAATTTTTTTTTTTTTGAGGCAGTCTTTCTCTGTTGCCCAGGCTGGAGTGCAGTGGCATGATCTTAGCTCACTGCGACCTCTGCCTCCCAGGTTCAAGTGATTCTCCTACCTCAGCCTCCTGAGTAGCTGGGACTACAGGTGCATGCCACCACAACTGGCTAATTTTTGTATTCTTAGTAGAGATGGGGTTTCACCATGTTGGCCAGGTTGTTCTTGAACTCCTGGCCTCAAGTAATCTGCCCACCTTGGCCTCCAAAAGTACTGGATTACAGGCTTGAGCCACCACACCTGGCCTCACTGTTGCATTTTTATTTTTATTTTTTGTATTTTTAGTAGAGATGGGGTTTCACCGTGCTGGCCAGCCTGGTCTCGAACTCCTGACATCAGGTGATCCGTCCCCTCACTTGGCCTCCCAAAGTGCTGGGATTACAGGTGTGAACCACCGCGCCTGGCCACTGTTGCTAAACACTGTGGCAGGCCTCTGCAGGCTGATTTCCAGAAGCCCATCTCAAAATTAGAATAATTGGTAGCATTAGAACCTCTTTCAACTACAATTCACCAAACCCACCAATTCTGTTTTTATTATAGTAGCAAGTCTGAATGGGACTTAAAGGCCTTTAGACAAAGATCACAAGTAAAAAGCTCTCATCTTCAGAAATGTGCAGATAAGACATCCAAACACCTGAAATAAAATATATCTTCTCCTTATTCACACACAAGGTTAACCCCCCTTTATAAACTCATAGCAGATTAGAAAGCAGATGAGAAAAATAAACAACCCAGCAACGTCATGCCTGGCAGAATGGGAATAAGAAATGATGGTTGATGGGATTTTCCACCCCGACCCCTCATGGACTCATTGCCCATATGTCTGCAACGAGGAACATGATAGTGACTCCAAAATGGCTTTAGACTCTGGCCATGGGCTGGGCTGACAGCTGTCTTCACACACATTCCCATTTTTGTGACCTTCTGGAGGGAGACCTACCTCTACTCTCCCCATGTTTTCAACCCACTACTGAAGATTTATTGCCTGGATCTGTTAACATTCCTTACCAGTTATCCATGATAATAACCTCACAATGACAGAAAGTTATGCAACTCTGGAAAGCAAGATAAAATGCATCTTACTTCCTCTTTGCTATGCTGATGCAGTTATCTTCCCTTCAATTTTGAAATTCTTAAACTGCAAGAGATAGCATGTTCTTTGACATTTGGGCTGATGCTGTTGTTAGCTCAGTCTTTGTTGTTTGGGAGGTGCAAATTGATGTGATTTGAGAGAAAAATTTAAAATTCCCTGGCTCCCATGCTTAAAGTATTATAACTTTTCATTTTAAATAGAAGGTTGTCTTAGTACCCAAAGTGAAATTTCTGTTGAAAATCTAAGTTGAAAATTCACAGTGATTCCTAGCAGAGTGCCAATGACAGGCCTTCTGTAGTTTACACAGGAGATAACCTAGAATATGTTTGTTTTGTTATTCTAATTTCCTTCTTAGAATTACCTGCTACTGACTCTTGAACATTAAGAACATACCATAATGCGTGCTTAAAATTGTAGCTACATTGCAAAACAGTTCCAGTGCGCTTTTAAGGCATCTCAGGCAAAACAAAACACATTATAGAAACCTTCAAGTTTGTATCTCCCATGTATTATTTTTCTTTAAGAAGACTTCCATGTACCTTTCATGTCTATTCCTGGAAAGGGAAGTAATGGAAAATGATAGCATTCTTAAATAGGATTGATTCATTGGCGTGTAGCATAGGATGTGGCTGTTGGCTATGTCTGTGAAAAGTTTGTGTGAAGAGTGGCCTGTATCCCTCCCACCTGCTCTGCCATTGCCTGAAGTGCTGTTTCCATCAGCATCTCAAGGTTCTGGATTTCTGTGAGATAAATGTTTCATGCTTACTGAGCTCCAACGTGGTGGAGATGTTTAAAGGCTGAATTCAGGTAAGAATCGTAGAGTACACACATAGATGTTGTCCATGCTCTGCCACAGTTGAGTATTGGTCATTTATTTTATTCATTCATTCAACAAATACTGAGTGCCCATTATAGGAAGAGCCAGGCTGTGGGGCTGCCTGTGTCCTAGCCTATGTGGTATCAATCAGGAAAAACAGTGTGATTCTGAGCATAGTTGTCCTTTTCTGCCCTTGAAATACAGCACTGAACAAGAAAAATGCCCCTGCACTTAGAAGCCTTACTTCCCAGTAGGGGAATCAGAGAGTAAGCAAATAGATGTAGTTATGGGTACTCTGTGGGAAAACGAAAGCAAGTAAGTGGTGGAGGATGGAGGCTGTCTTAGTGTGATCAGGGAAAGACTATTTGAAGAGTTCACATTTGAGCAGAGATGAGAATTAAAATTTCAAATGAGTGATAATGAACAAGAGATGTAGGTCTGGAAGAACATTCTAGTCATAGGAAGGAACAAGTATAAAGACCCTGGAAGCAGAACTGAATTAGATAGAACAGACAGCCTATCTGTTCTATGATAGATAGAAATATGACAGCCACATGTGTAATTAAATTTTTTAAGTAATCACATTTAAGAAGTAAAAATAAAATAAGATTGAAAAGTAAGAAATAAAATTATAGTTTTCATTTAAACATGTAATCAGTGTAAAAATTATGTAATAGTTTGTTTTTATACTTTTTTCAAAATTATGTATATTGTACTTAAAGCAAATCTCAATTTGGAAGCTAAATTTTTATAAGAAGTAATTGATCATTCTGATCTCATGATATCTATCATTGATAGCATAGATTCATACATCTGTGCCATCTGACCATGCCTAAGGGTTTTCTGATAGTTAAATAGGTACTTGTTTTTCTTTTCTTTTCTTTTTTCTTTCTTTCTTTTTTTTTTTTTTGAGACAGAGTCTTGCCTTCTCGCCCAGGCTAGAATGCAGTGGTACGATCTTGGTACACTGCAACTTCTGCCTCCCAGGTTCAAGCGATTCTCCTGCTCATCCTCCCAGGTAGCTAGGATTACAGGTGTCCACCAACGCACCTGGCCAATTTTTGTATTTTTAGTAGAAACCAGGTTTCACCATGTTGACCAGTCTGATCTGAAACTCCTGACCTCACGTGATCCACCCACCTCAGCTTTTCAAAGTGTTTGGATTACAGGCATGAGCCACTGTGCCTGGCCATTTTTAAATTTAAACTTTTAATGTAAATTGAATGAAATAGGAAATTTGGCCTCTCAGTCTTACTACCTAGATTTCAAGAGCTCAGTAGGCACACGTGGCAGTGGCTGCTGTATTGGAAATAACGAGGCCAGAGTGCGTGGAAAAGGAGAAAGCTGTTGGAGAGCTAGACTGGAACCAGATGACAGAGGACTCTGGAAGCCATGGGAAAATGTTTGGATTTCATTTGGCTTGTGATAGAATGTCGTGGAAGTTGAGTGAACAGGTGAGTGACATGCTTTGATTTGTGGTTTAGAGAGATCTACTCTGACTTTGGTAGGGGAGAGAGTGGAAGAATAGAGACATGACATGAGGCTGCTAGATACTTAAGTGACAGATGAAGGTGATGGTTTAAAGCAATCATCACACTGCAAGTGTGAGACGTTGTTGGTTTCAGGCATTTCCAGAAGGTAGAGTTGATAGTACTTGTTGCTTTATTGTCTGCAGGACAGTCAGCAAAGAGGAATCAAAGCAGACTTCTAGGATTTTGAATTGACCAACTAGGTAAACAGTGATGCCACAGTTGAGATGGAAATGACCAAGGAATAGAGAGTTTTGGTGAATAAAATCATTTGGGCAAATTAAGTTTTGTTTGTCTATTAGACTTCCAAGTAGATAGCTGAGTTTGGAATTCAGGGGAAAGCTTAAGGCTGGAGATTAAATACAACAGAGTATAGATGGTATCTAACATCATCTGAATGAGGTAGTCTGGGCACTGAGGGTACTTTGAGGAAAGAATTCTGAAAAGCGAGTTTCAGGGCAGTCTGAAATCTACATGTCGAGAAAATTAGATGAAGCCAGAAAGTGACATTGAGATAGAGAGGCTAGTGAGGTAGGAGGGAAATCAAAAGAGTCTGATATGTCAAAGCTAAGTTTATCAGTCTTGGCAAGTAAAAGTTTGTGTGCTCAAGAGAGACAGAGAAGAAATATTTTGTTTGTTTATTTTTTTGAGAGGCAGTCTTGCTCTGTCACCCAGGCTGAAATGTAATGGCATGATCTCAGCTCACTGCAACCTCCACCTCCCAGTCTCAAGTGATTCTCCTGCCTCAGCCTCCCGAGTAGCTAGGATTACAGGCACCCACTAGCACACCTGGCTATTTTTTAAAAATATTTTTAGTAGAGATGGGGTTTCACCATGTTGATCAGGCTGGTCTTGAACTCCTGACCTCAAGTGATCTGCCCATCTCAGCCTCCCAAAGAGCTGGGATTATGGGCATGAGCCACTGTGCCCAGCTGAGAAGAGAGTTTTATAAAGGAAATGTTGCAATGACGTGATCAAGGTATAGGGAAAACCTGAAGGAAACAGTTCAGTTATTCAAAGGGTGAAAATGGGGTTACCAAAGCTAAGTCGAAACAGATGAAAGAGAGAGAAAGAGAGAGAGAGAGAGAGAGAGAGAGAGAGAGAGAGAGAGAGAGAGAGAGAGAACTGTGGGGAGAGGTCACCTAAGAGAAAATGTGGTCTTGGTTTAAGGAAGCTAATCCATAGCAATGCTACAGGGAGTGAGCAAGGAATTGATAATTCAACCTCCCTTTTCTTTCATCTTGCAATCTTTGGCCATTTGCTAAATTCAACCGGAAGACAGAAGGCAAGAGATCCTGTTGAGTTGGTCTATGCCACTCAGTCTCCCAGGGCACAGTGCAAGATGGAGAAGGGTGATCAGTGGATTTGAGGGGGCAAATATCTGGTGGATATTCAGCTCACCAAGTGAAGAAAACCATTAACAGGATAATTAATGAGAATTATATGAAGCAGAATCAACCCCTAGATTTTTTTTGCTTATGTCTTTATTCATGAGACAAGAGATCCTAACTGGAGAATCTGTAATCATTGTCTATGTGCATTGATTTATTTCTCTTTTTTGTCTTTCCTACTTTGGTCTTCATCTACACAACCCTATTAGCTTTTCATATTCCTATCACTCTTCTAACTACTTCTCTTTTTTCTTTTTTCTTGACCTTCTTCTCTCATTCCCACTCTTTTTTTCTCCCCTCTCACACACTTCTGTTTATTCTAGTCTTCTTCCCAATTTATTTATTAAAGTTGATCCATGGAAAGTACCTAGAATGGCTTAGAAACAAAATAATATGTAAGTGTCATTCATATCAGCTTGGCCTATGAGAAAAAAGAATCAGTATTTAAAAATTAAATGTGGTTTGAGAGTAGCCCTTTACATATATATGTTTTAGAACAATAATTGTTCCTCTCCTAGAAGAGTGGATGACTACTTATTTGAACAAGAATAAGTTGAGGCTGGAGCAACCTAAATGTATTAGGTTTTAGAAAGGATAATCTATGGCAGTGTTCCTCAAACCTGAGCAAGCTTTAGAGTCACCCAAAAGACCTGTGAAAACATAAGTTGTGGAATCCCACTCCCAGCATCTCTGATTCAGTAGGTTTGGAGTGAAGACCAAGAATTTGTATTTCTCGCAAGTTTCTAGGTGCTGCTGCTATTGCTGGTCTAGAAGGAACCACTGATATATTGAGATAGGAAATTATAGTCGATCCTTAAATGGGATTGGGAGTGGCAAGAGTAAACACAGGGCAAACAACTAGATACCTTAAGAGGGAAAACAATGGATGGTACATTGGTGATAAATTTGATGACATTCACAGGCATAGAGGTGTTGAAAAGCGTCACCTTATCATTGTGGATTCCAGCACAGTGGATATATCCCAAACAACTGACATCTCAGGGGAGATCCATGCACTCAGGGAAATATAGTTTGAATACCTATTACGGGCTTGTATTGTCTACTGCCTACTAGACATCTCCATTTGAATACTTCACAAGTGCCTTAAACTCAATCTGTACAGAAGTCTTATTATCCTGTCTCCTTCATCCTCAATCCCCTTCTCCCATCTGTATTTGCTGTCTGCATCAGTGACTGCACTAACAACATCACCATGCCAAGAATCTGAGAGTCTTTCTAAGCTCCAATATTCCTTTTGTCTTTCTGTATAACTTGCAAACCCATTTTTTGCTTATTTGCTCTCCTAATAACTGAACTATCTTAGGTAAAACTTTTAACACTTCTCAGATGGAAATTGACTCCCGCATCTAATTTATTCCTCTATGAATTTTTCAACTGTGCTTTCAGGAATGTTATGTTTTTTTGTATTTTTTCTGAAATACACATCTTATCTCTTTACCCGTTTCTAATCCTCTCCTGTGTGGCTTCACATGGTGCACCCAGCCTCACGACGGGGCACCCATCTAGCCTCCTTTTCTGTCTCTTCTTGCCCCCTCCCTAAACTCATTTTCTAACAATAACAAGTGATCTGTGTTTCCCTAAGCACACCGTATGTCACAAGCCTGAGTGATTGGCTTGGACTCTCTTCTGCACCCTGGTTTCCTCTCTTACCTTCTTTCCCTTTTAAGCCCTGTTAAAGTCCAGTTTCTTGATGAAATCTACCTTATGCAAAAGCAACATTCTTCTTACGTGTTCCTTCTGGTCCTTAGGCAAATTTTATTTTAGCCCTTAGTATAATAGTGGTTACTATTGGTTTATGTGTCTGTAATAACTTTACAGGATGTCTCCTGCTTGAAGGCTGAGGCAGGTGTCTCTTAATCTTTGTATCTTGAGGGTCTGAAAACTTGGTTGCACGAGTTGTAGAATTATTTCAGGACACTCAGCAAACTAGTTCTAGATTTGAGTTAAAGTAAGGATGAACTGGGAACTCAGGAGAAAAAGTGTTGAGGCAATCTGATCTTGTATGAACTGTACCAAGATCAACAGATGGCCAAAATCTGTGTAGAAAGGACTCTGACAGAGGCTAACCCATCCAGAAAACGTCGCGTGTGAAGAATGCTCTTTAACCACTCTCATTACACTCCGTTCAACTTCCACCCTTTTGTGTAGCATCATAGTATATATTCTTCACTTGAACTAGATAAGTCTGCCATCTGTCTTTTCACATCATTAATGATGCACTTCACTTCTTTTAAACATCATTTTTCCAAGGCCTATAATAAGCAGTTGACCTACATTGCCTTATTTAACCCTTCTAACAACAAAGCCATTACATGGAGAGGCAGCAAACCCCTCCAGTTAATAGCATGGACTCAAGCCAGGTTTCCAGGTCCTTGGGAAAGTTATTTAACATCTTTGGGTTTTAGTTTCGGCATCTTTAAAATGGGGCTATAGTGCTTGCCTTATAGGATCGACATGAGCATTGCTGAGTCAATATTTATAACATAGTTAAGACTGCCTAAAATATACCAATGGCTATGCAAGGGGTTATTAAATGGATTGTACAATTTTCTCTCCTGAACTTCTTCAACTTCTCCATCTTCCTTTCATCAGACCAAGCGTCTCCCCTCACAGTTCCTCTCATCTGTAATGAATTTCCAAAGGTGATGCAGTTTATCAGAAAATATGAGATTGCCTATCAAAGGGACTGGGATCTGTTTCAGGGTCTGCCACTGGTGCCTGTATCATCTTGGGCCCAATCTTTGACTTTTCTTGTCTGCAGATCACTCATAATGGGTTGATAATACCACCACTTTTGGAAGACTTCTGGGAAGATCTAATGAGATTGCATATGCATTAAATATATATAATTATAAGCTATAAGAGGGTAGAGCAGTGTTAGGTGAAACACAGTAGTAGCAGTAATGATGAACATAGCTGCTGTACTTGGCCCAGTTTTCAGATTACTCTGGTGACCTCATTTGGTGGGAGGCTTATACCTACTACCACTGTCTGACCCTTCTAGGTTACGGTGTCCCTAGAGCCACATCTAACATCCCTTCCTTTACCAAATATAAAGAAGTATAGACAATGAAGGTCTGGAATCTATTTAAGGTCTGGAATTCTTCAATCATCTCCCTTTTATGATTAAAAGACAGTCAAGTATTACATGACACACCAACTAGGAAGACCACATGTTACATGGCGGCTTTTGTCTGCATACACTTGACCCCCGGGAGCTTAGTAACTACATTGCCTCCCTTTTCGCTTTCCCATCCCACCCAGACCTAACTGTTCTCTTTTTGCTTTGCTTAAAATGGCATCTCAGGACTGTAAATGATTCAGTTTTATCTCCTAGGAATTGCTTTTTGCTAATCCTAGCTTTGCACAAAGAAATCATGAAAATTATTGAGTTACTTGTAATTTCATCCAATGAATGCTCAATAATTTTAAAAATCTACTTCTTCCTATGATTTTGACAATTCATTAATAGTCACATAATCCAAGTAATCTGAAATTTGAAAACTGTTATCTTTACAAATTGAAATTTTTCTTTTGAAAACAGGAAGTGGTATTTAATGTCATATGTTAAGGAAGGATATTCCTTTGACTTTAAAGACTACTCCAAATATTTTTGCAACACTTTGCAATTTGGGGTGAATCTTTCCATTTAAATGATATTGTAGTAAAAAGAGAAAAGTCAGCGTCCAGAAGGAGAATGGCAGAATATTACTTAAGACAATATGCTATGGACTCGCAGGTTTTAATTCTGAACACATCTAACAGTGAGTTTCCAAAAAGTCTGGTATCCATTTTGATGATTATGATATACTTACAAATAAATCACAGTTGAGTTCATAGACTCAAATTATTTATTGTAAAGAAAGGAACATAGCAATATGTTTTCTGTGCCTTCCCAATTAGAGTTTAGATCAATTTATCTTTGTGACGATATTGCCTAGTTGAATTTTAAAAAATATATTATGACATGTTCTTGGAGTCAACTAGCTGGAACACAAGGTTTCTGAGACTCAACATGCATTATTTATCCATTTATACTAATAAACCTTCATATTCCACATGTCCCCTGCTCAGATTTGAATGGGACCTCAAAAGCACAACCTGTTTTAAATTTATGACACAATTGCTTATGACAAAGAAAAATGAGTTTAAAAAAAAATGCATCTATTTCCCCCCAGAGGAAGACAAACAATACATCTTTTTTAAAAAAGAAATGGCATTCTTCTTTCTTTTATAGAAGAAAAATTATTTATCAAAAAATTTAAAGATGATAAATCATTAAAAAAGAAAGAGAAATTGATTTGAAGATGCAAGATGGGTTGAGTTGTAATATAAAAGTTCGTGGTCTTTTCCTACTGAAAAGACTGGACCAATTGATTTATAATCACAATTTTGAGCTTGCTTTCTTTCTCCTCCTCTTCCTCTCTTTCCTCCTTCCTGTCCCTCCCCGTTGGGAAGGGAGTATAGACATGAGGTGGCATGTCTCTTTTGATTTACCACACTATGTCTTCATTATGAGTGCTGGCGATCAGGCAGTAGTGTTTTCTAACTTCAAAGACTTCAGCAGCCTGTGCAGCATGCAGGGGAACTGATGTGCCAGGATATAGAGTAACAACAATATGGTGTCATCATATTTTAGGAGTGTCAGCTTTTTCTTTGTGGCACATCAAAGTGAAAATGAGGACACAAGGAAGCTTTTCCTCTTTGTTATTCTCTTCTTCAGTGACAATAATGCCTTCCAATCCAATGCCCAAACCATTCTTTTAAATAATTCATTTAAATTTAATGTTTCTTATATTTAAAGAACTTTAGGGGGAAAAGGCTACCAATAACAAACTGGAACAGAAAAGCTGTGTGCTGCTTATTGAGAAACATAATTAGAGAATCCAAGAGCATATTTAGAGTTACGTAAGTATTGCTAGGTATTAGTGAGGAATAATAAGGTAATGGTAAAATAATATTAGCAGAAGCTAATGTTTATTGAGTGTTTACAAATTACTGGACATTGTTTTAATCATTCTTATGGATATTGGAAGTGTGGCTTAGAGAGCTTAAATAACTCAACTAATATACAATGTGGTGTGGAGCTTGGACTCTAACCCATTGGACTCAGAGCCCACTCACATGAATATCAATAATTTAGCAGAGTATCATCTTTATCAGGAGTTAGGTTCTCAATTCAGTACTTGGGGCAAACATCAAAAATAGTCAAAAAATACTGTTCACTTGGTCACAAAATACAGCATACTTTTTTATTTCTGGGTGTATGGACACAACTTCCAAGTAATATTTATAAAAATATTTAATGAATAAAAGAACACCATAGCAAAATGAAACTTTAGATTCCTTTAAGGTACAAAAAAAGGGAGCAAGCATACGTAGCTGCATTTGCTTATATAATATTGATACGTAATGTGACTTCAGTGAAATATAAAAGTGAGGTTACTGGAGGTTGGTTTCTTTATTTAAAAAGAAGCTCATAGACATAGGTTACAATCATTGAATCCCATGGATTTATGCCCTATTTTCCCAAGAAATGACCTTTACATGAGAGCCCAAATTAAGAGTGTAACTGGAGGAAGTAAAAGCTGCTTGTGACTCAAAGTAAGAGCTTCAGGTGATACAAACTCTATCATTTTTGCTTTAGTTCTCCCCCTAAATGCCTGATTTAGTGACTGTGTGGGCTTGGAGATATTTCCATTATTTTTAGAGTAGATGGACCTTCAGGGATGTTAAGTAACTTGTCCAAAGTCACAGAGTAAGTCACTGTTTTTAAGAGTTTGGTACGAAATCCTTGGAAGGCTCTGCTTCTAGTGTTCTTTTATCAGGTGGTGATCATTCCTTCATATGTGAAAAAAATATGAGCTCAAAAAGATTGCTACCAGGAGAGGCTGTGCCACCAAGATTGGCTCTGATTCTCTAAGGATCCCCTGTCTGTATCAATACGAGGAGCAGATAAAGGCTGGGCGTGTTCAGCAAAAATGTTTCTATTTTGCCCTCTGTCATGATAAATTGTGGTTGCTGGCTGCATCGAATATCTCTGTGGAAGAAGAGAGAATGCCCCCCTATCAGCATCCAAATTGAGAAAAAGGTAGTTGTTCTTGGATGTTATCACTGCTAATCTGCCCTGAAATAAAAGAGAGAGTCCATTTCCACTGACCTTCAGGGAAGCAGTGAGCCGTAGAACTTGACAGGTCTCTCTTTCTGCCCCTCCTCATTGAGGGAAAGGGAGAACTTCTGAAACAAAAAGAAGGAAACCTCACAAGCAGAGGGCTGAGAAACGTAGGTAGATAACATCTCCTTATTTCCTAACACTCTCTTAGAAAATTAAAAGGACTTGGTAGAAAAATCCTTTTGACTGACAGAGTAGCTCCGAGAGACAGAGAAAGACAGATTAACATGATGAAAGACCAGGAACCAGAGGACCCAGACCAGGAGCCAGAGGACCCAGACACTTCGAGGGCAACATCCTCCTTTTGTTGGAAATAATTAAGTGGCTCCTCTTATCAGGCCACAAGTGAGGTATTGAACACTCCAGCAGTCACCTGCACAGACCTCCATTCTTCCAGGCCTCCCTGCCAACAATTCTGGAAGCACTCAATTCCAATAAAATCCTTTTTCTGTTTAAAATACCTAGAAAAAATTCTGTTTTCCTGACCAGTTTTGACTGATACAACAGAAAATGTGCTGCCAGGTCCTGCAACCATCATGTTGCAGACAATCCTTTCACCACATTCTGATGTGCTGAGGATGCCAAGACAGAAAGACAGCAGATTCTCAGATGATGTCATGGAGCCACTGCCCCAGATCCCAACAGTGTCACATTTTCACTGCTTTTTAAGTAAAGAAAAATGAAATACATTTGGGTCAGCCAAATTAGTTTAGTTGTAGTCAGAGCATTCCTATTTTTTACCCAAATTTTTCATCTGAAAAATGGTTTAGCACTTATTTAATGGAATATATGCAGGGTGCTTGGTATCAAGTAACCTCTGAATGTTGGTGATGAATGCTGAATCATTTTACTAGTCCTTAAGTTCAAAATAAGATGCATCTTTTTCTCTCAGTAAAATTTCCATGGAGGAGAATTAGGCCAGAGGAATGCGCTTTTCTGAATTCAAGCCTGGATATTCAGTTAAATAAGTTAATGCTAAGTGATAATGTTTTCAGTTAACTCCTTTCTATTGCATTTACAAATAGAATCAGTGGGTGTGTTACATAGAGAGCCATGTGTAAAGTGTGAACTGTGTCTTAAAGACATAAGGAAGAGATTGGGCTTGAGATAGCCCTATGTGATGTAAAGGAAAACAAACTTTAATGTTATGGGTATAACTTTCTCTCCTAATGGAATGTTCTATAAATATTTCTCATTCTATAGTAACTTACTTTAAATAGGGTGATCATTTATAAATGCTCTGCTGGGGACAAAAAAAAGGAAATGTTGATTATATCTCATCAGCAGAGGATAACTGGGAGGTCATTATATTTCTTACTGTTTTCTGAAACCAAGGCTATAATCAGTGCTTTGGTTGGGAAAATCTATTTTCCTCACCCAGTGGTTTTACCTAGTTAGTGTCTTTAACATGGAAAGGTATTTGGCTTGTCCAACTTCTCTAGCTATGTTCATAAATCAGGATAATCATTATCAGCAGAACAAACAAGAGAACAATATTATGATAAAATGTGAGATGTGAAAGAACATTTTTAAAGGTATAAAGCTAATGAAAAACAGAAAATCATTATTATGATTTTTTTCTAAAGTGATTTCTTTGCTCATGCAGAATCTTTCCAAATTTGTTTCACTTGTAGGATACTGAAAGACTGTAAAGATGTATTACTATTTTGGCCCTGAGCTCTTGTAGTTACCTATATTTTCAAATCAAACTTTCCCTTCTTTGAAGTCTATAAAAATAAAATTGTCTTCAGTGCCATCACTGGGACTCCATAATTATCTTTGCGTTTTTCCTGTAATCTGTAATTTCTTCAAAAAGTTGAGGCTTTACAAACATGATTTAAATATCTCCCACAGCAATATAAAATGCATTTAAGTGGCTCTCTTTTTTATTCTTACCACCTTGAAAATATTCTTGTCTCGGTGGACTGACACCAAATTGACAAACCACAGCAAAATTGCTCATACACTGAGCCTGGGAGATAAAATGGCTGAGTGACAGGTGGGACTAATCAGTTCATAGGTAAAAATCAAGATTGGATTTGATGAGGGGATTTCTTGATCCGTGGTGGATTCAATCCTCTTTTCAATATACTGAAAAGCCATTTTTGCCAAGTTTGATTTTCATTATTCCCAACCCTAGCTCTGTCAGTTTTCTTCAAGGGGACGCCTCAACCCTAATTCTACAGCTAACCAAATAGCCTGGGGGACGATTCGGAGTTAACAAAAGGGTGGGGAGAAAATTAAATGCCTGGTCCCCTGTGAAATCTATTTTAGAGAACTGCTATTAGTTATGCCAGCAGTTAGTTGCAAAAAAAAAAGAAAGAAAAAAAGAAAAAGAAAAAAGCCATGCAGTGAGGTGGCACCAAGACCGTTACTATACTTACCTCTTCTCCTTATCACCAACAACGACAAAGAAAAGTGATTATTTTAACATTCAAATTAATTTTCTCATAGCAGCAATCATGTCTCTGCCCAGATAACATTTTCTTTATTCCTTAGATCAGATATTTTCAACAAAAGGTTATTTCTAGTCACTGGATGAGCATTTTGTGAATAACACAATGAATCTTTTCTCTGCTTCTTTAACATGCAATTTGAAAAAAAAAAAAAAAAAACAACTTCCCCAAGAATCTTCATACCTCTCTCCTCCTCGCTCCTCAGTATGAAACTTGGAGGCTCTTACCTGGTTGCTCTGAAGAGCTACAGGGGTAGCTGAGGTCCAGAGAGCTTTGTTGGTGATTGCACTGAGGTAGATGGGCAAGTTGAAGAAAGGAGCATCTTGTGGTCATCTGGTGGCAGCGTGAGGGGGGTGGACTGTGGCCTCTGTGACTCCAGGCCAGTGTGAGCATTTGAAGATAACATCTTGGCATCACTGACACAAAGTCCAGGAGTTTGTGGCTGTGAGGGACTTAATCCAGCTTTGCTCACAAGATTAATTTACTTTAAAGAAATGAAACAAAAAATTGTGTTTCTGAGTCAGCTAGTACTAAAATGCTTGTGATAAAAACAGCCATCCCCCAGCAGAGCCTAGTGTTGCCTTCTCAGTATCAACCTCCTTCAATTCTTCTGGCTGTGTCCTCGATGATTTACATTCAGATTTTAACTAATATGCTTACATTCCTATTTCATTACTTCAACAAATATTTAATGAGGCTCAGCTCTAGGTGCAGGCTCCCAGGAGTGAATCAAATTGTCAAGTCACTGTCCCCATGGAGCTGACATCCTCATCATGGGAGGAGCACAGTAAGCAAATAAATAAGTGAAATACATGATATATGTTGGTGCTACGGTGAAGAACAAAACAGGCAAGGGGACAGTGAATGTGAGAACAGGGTGGACAATTTTCAAAACAGTAGAGAAGGGAGGTCAAAAGAAGAATGTGATGTTTGAGTTAAAACACACACACACACACACACACACACACACCCACCAGAAAATGGAGAGAGTGACTTGTAAGCATATCTGTATGAGTCAGTGTTCTCCAGAGGGACAGGACTAACAGAATAGATGTATATATGAGGGAGAGTTTATTAAGGAGTATCGACTCATATGATCACAAGGTGAAGTCTCAAAATAGCCCGTCTACAAGCTGAGAAGCAAGGCGGCCAGTTCAAGTCCCAATATCTCAAAAGTACACGGAAGCCAAAAGTACAGCCTTCAGTCTATTGTTGAAGACCTGGGAGACCCTGGCAAAGCACTGGTGTAAGTCCAAGAGTCCAGAAGCTGAAGTACTTGGAATCTGATGTTCGAGGGCAGGAAGCATCCAGCACAGGAGAAAGATGAGGGCTGGAAGACTGAGCCAGTCTATTCCTTCCACGTTCTTCTGCCTGCTGAAGATAGCTGATTAGATTGTGCCCACCCAGAATGACGGTGGGTCTGCCTCTCCCAGTCCACTGACTCAAATGTTAATTTCCTTCAGCAACACCCTCACAGACACACCCAGGAATAGTACTTTGCGTCCTTCAATCCAATCAGGTTGACATTCAGTATTGACCATCACAGTATCTAAGGGTGAAGACCACAGATAGCGAAAACATAAAAATGCAAAGTCCTTAGGCGTAGGATATGTTGCATGAAGAACAGCCAGGAGGATCACAGGCTGAGGTGGAGTGAGCAGGGTGCCTAGGTGATGATGTGGCCAGACAGGACACATGGGATGTGCACAGGGACAGATCGTATAAGATCTTGCACCTGTCAAGGCCTCCAGCTTTCACTCTGAGGGAGCCTGTGAGGGGTTCAAGTAGGGAAGAGACAAGATCCTAAGATAGAACTTAGATTTAGAAAGAACCTCTTTGCTTCCTGGAATCAGAGCAGGTGGAACAGGGGCAAGATTGAAAGAATCAGGAAGGATGCTTCTGCGATCCAGCCTAGAGTTAATGTTTCCTTGGATCAAGGAGAGGGTGGGAAATGAGGGGACTTAAAACATATTTTGAAGGTAGAAGCTGGGAGGAGTAGCTGATAGACTCAATGTAGGTACGTTAGGAGGAAGGAAGTCAGGGCTGACTCCAAGCTTCTTGGCTTAAGGAACTGGAAGAATGAGATTTCCACTAACAAAGGAAGGTAAGAGTTTAGGAAAAGCAAGTTTGAGAGAAAAGCGAGAGTTCAGTTTGGTCATGCTAGTTAATTTTGAAATGTCTCTTGGAAAGAATGACCCACAGCATGGTTGGCCTAGAAAAGTCTTAGTTTACTTTGCTGTCATGAAAAATTATCGATATTGTATTATCAGTATCTTCCTTTCACCCTGAACAGTACCCCTGTTCCGATGATATGTTCACCTTGCTGTAGGCGCCTGACTAAGGAGGTCAAAGAGACATAAGAATGTGAGTCCAGGAAGAGGTTGTGCTGGTGCAGAACCTGGAATGAGGAAAAACCAGCAAAGGAGACATAATGAATAGATAACGATGTAGGTGGAAAAGCAGCTAAGGAAGAGGCATGGCAAACTCTGCAGATGTTACATTGGGCCAAATAAGATGAAACTGGTATTGACCACTGGATTTGGCTCTGTGGACGGCAACTGAGGTCTTAGTTTCTGGAGAGGAATGGAACTGAAGGCCTGATTAGAAAGCTGCTTCCTTTTTGGACATTGACTTCCCACTATGGTAGAGCAAGACTGGAGACTTGTATCTCCCTTAACTCCTCATTACACTTCCTCTCCGATCTCTTCTCCACTCTTGTTATATCACATTCTCTTTTGCTTACATCCATCATCTTTGCTTTCTTCATTTTGGATGCTATAAATAATGTTCACTGCTGACTCAGGTAGTAGCCTATAAATACACCATTTTTTCTTAACTAACCCTCTGTTAATTTTTTTCTAGCGTTAAAAATGGCGTTTTAATTTTTTTGCCTTATTTTCTGTGTACTTTTAGACCTTCAGCATCTCTATCCTATGCCTATCAGTAAAATGTTTAAAATGCTAAAACACATCACTCTCATTTCACACTGGAGATTTTGCTCTGAGAGTGTATGTTGGTTTTGTACAGTTGGAGAGGGAAAGGAAATAAATTCGTATTTGCCATGTTTAGCAGCTCATTGACCTTTGATCTGAAACCTGTTCACAAAAAGAATGAAAGAAAAGAGACATACTATTTTATATACATTTTTGAATCAGATAAAAACTACATTTTGAGTTTCCAATCAAATTATGCCTCTATATCTTATATGATTCAATCTTTCCCTTGACAAAAAAAAAACAAACACATAAGCCAGATCAATATCTTTAAAGCCAATCTTAAAATGCAATGAATGAAAAAGAAAGCACTACTTTACATTTTTTGTGTGTGTTGAAAACGTTCCATATTTTATGAAACTTGATCAGTTGTTTTAAGAGAAGCTAGTTCCCCTGAATGTCAAGAGGCAGGCCTTTCTCTGCCTTGTTAACAGTGCTTTGCTCTGCTCTTGATTTCCTTTATGGCAGTGGGTTAGGTTGAGAGCAGTTTTCTGTGAGGAGCTCCTGATCTCCTACCAGAAGCAGAGTCAAGTGCTGTGATGCACATATTGCAGCCTTTTTGTTCTCAGATGATGGAACTGTCTGTCTCCCAACAGAGCTGGCAGGGCCTCTGGTGACTCAGATTAGAGCTTTAGGAGCCATTCAGAACACAGTGGTTAAACACGAAGCTGGAGCCAGTCTGTCTGGATCTCAATCCCAGCCCCTCCACTTACCCTCTTGCAACTTTGGGGACTCTTGGGTAGAATAGTGAACCCTTGAGCATTGATCACCTCCTTTACAAAATGAGTTTATATATAATGATAGTGCCTGCCTCATAGGGGTTGTGTAATGATTAAATAAATTAAAACATGTAAAACACTTGAAAGAGCATCCTACATGATGAGGATTTAGTACAAGTTAGCTACTATCATTATTTTACTCCATTTTGTATTTTTTCATTTTTGAAATTTTATTCCTTGTTTATTATATGGATGGCCTCTTTGACAATCAGCTTTAACCCTTCCTCCAGATACAGCCATGCTGATGAGTTTGGTAATTCTCGTATTTCAAACTTTTTCATTGTTATTATACTATTTTCATTATTATAATATTATTATTATGGTGATCTGTGATTAGTGATCTTTGATGTTACTATTGTAATTGTTTTGGGGTACCCCAAGCTGTGCCCATATAAGATGGTGAACCTAATTGATAAATGTATGTGTTCTGACCACTCTACTGAACTCTACACCCTGTTTCTCCCTCTCCTTGGGCCTCCCTATCCCCTGAGACACAAGGATATTGAAATTAGTCCAGTTAGTAACCCTACGATGGTTTCAAAGTGTTCAAGTAAAAGGGAGAGTCACACATCTCTCACTTTAAATCAAAAGCTAGAAATGATTAAGCCTAGTGAAGAAGGAATGGCCAAAAGCCCAGACAGGCTGAAAGCTAGGCCTCTTGTGCCAAACAGTTAGCCAAGTTGTGAATGCAAAGGAAAAGTTCTTGAAGAAAATTAAATGTGCTACTCTATTGAACACATGAGTGATAAGAAAACAAAACAGCTTTGATGCTGTTATGGAAAAAGTTTTAGTGAGTGTCCTGGACAGCAGATCAAAACAGTTACAATCTTTTCTTATGTCAAAGCCTAATCCAGAGCAAAGCACTAACTCTATTCAATTCTACAAAGGCTGAAAGAGGTGAGGAAGCTGCAGAAGAAAAGTTTGAAGTTAGCAGAAGTTGGTTTGTGAGGTTTAAAGAAAGGAGCTGACTCCATAACATAAAGGCGCAAGGTGAAGCAGCAAATGCTAAGAAGCTGCAGCAAGGTGTCCAGATATAGGTAAAATAATTGATGAAGGTAGCTACACTAAACAACAGATTTTTCATGTAGACAAATAGCCGCCTTATATTGGAAGATGATGCCATCTAGGACTTTCATAGCTAGTGATTAAAAATCAATACCTGGCTTCAAAGTGTCAAAGGACAGGCTACTCTCTTGTTAGGGACTAGTGCAGCTGATGCTTTTAATGCTGCTTTTTGGAGCAGATGTTCATTCACCATTCTAAAAATCCTAGAGGTCTTCGGAATTATGTTAAATCTACTCTACCTGTGCTCAATAAATGGAAACAAAAAGTCTAGATGGCAGCATATCTTTTTGCAGCATAGTTTACCGAATATTTTAAGTCCACTATTGAGATCTACTTCTCAGAACCAAAGATTCCTTTCAAAATATTACTGCTCATTAACAACACACCTGGTCACCCAAGAGCTCTGATGAAGATATACAAGGAGATTAATGTGATTTTCATGCCTGCTAACACAACATCCATTCCACAGTCCATGTGTCAAGGAGTAATTTTGACTTTCAAGTCCTATCTTATTATTTAAGAAATATATTTCACGAGGCTATAGCTGCCATAGATAGTGATGCCTCTAGTGGAACAGGGCACATAAATTGAAAACCTTCAGGAAGGGCTTCATCATTCTAGATGCCATTAAGAACATTTATGGTTCACTAGTGGAAGTGAAAGTATCACCATGAACAGGAGTTTGGAAGAAGTTAATTCCAAGCCTCATGGATGACTGAAGTAATAGCCAATGTGGTGGAAGCAGCAAGAGAACTAGAGATAGAAGTGGAGCCTGAGGATATGACTAAATTGCTGCAATCTCATAATAAAACTTTAAAGGAGGAGAAGTTGTTTCTTATGGATGAGCAAAAAAAGTGGTTTATTGAGACAGAATCTACTCCTGGTGAGGATGCTGTGAACGCTTGAAAAACGACAACACACTTTAGAGTATAACATAAACTTATTGGATAAAGCAGCAGCAGAGTTTGAGAAGATTGACTCCAATTTCAAAAGAAGTCCTACGGTGGGTCCAATGCTCAGACAGCATCACATGCTACAGAGAAATATTTTGTGAAAAGAAGACTCAACAAATATGGCAGACTCCATTGTTGTCCTATTTTACTATAAGAAATTGCCACAGATATACCAGCCTTCAGCAACCACCATTCTGATCAGTCAGCAGCCATCAACATTGAGGCAGGACTGTACAACAGCAAAAACATTATGATTCCTTTAAGGCTCAGATGATTGTTAGCATTTTTTTAGCAATAAAATATTATTTAATTAATGTGCATACATTTTTAAGACATCATGCTATTTCAGACTTAACAGACTCAGTATAGCTTAAACATAACTTTTATACACACCGGGAAACCAAAAACTTTATGTGACTCACTTTATTGTGATATTTACTTTACTGTGGTGGTCTAGAACCACATTTTGAAAATCATTAATGTATGCCTGTACATAGAAAAAAAAGGTTTTCTAGTATGAGGTGCATATGTGCTTTTTTGTACACAAATGGCATCATGCTATATATGTTGTCTGCAAGTTGTGTTTTACTCAAAATTTATTTTTGAGATTTATCTCTGTTGATTTATGTAAACTTAATTCTTTGCTTTTAACTTCTGAATACCATTCTGGTGAATAAATACGGCACATTTTTTACATTGGTGAGTATTCTAGATTCTCTAGTTGCCTCTTAACTTAAAAAGCCTACAGAAGTGTGTCTGAGTGATGTAGTGACAGAGAGGTTACTCCCCGAAACTGAAGTTTCCAGCCCTTTCAGCAAGTTTCCCATTCTCTGCTGGGTTAGGTGTGATTTCTCCTTTGCCAGAGCAGGTACACTTGGAGGAGTGCCCTCAGACTTCCATCTCCTGCTTTTGAATTGATTGGATTAGCAGGAGGTCACGGCAGAAGTCTTATGTATGCCTATCTTGCAAATGCCAAAGGGTATTCAAGTGCCTAGCCCACTATTAATGCCATGGTAGGCAGATGTGTTCCTAAGAGGATGTAGAATACATTGCTGCAGATGGGTCTAGCCCAGTTGAACTGGTCTGAAATCAGACACCAAGAAATTGTTCAGGGCATGTTTTGAGCAAGTTAACTGAATCATAAAAGATAAATAACAGTCATCTTAACTGCCATAATGGTTGTGAGCAATAACTAATTGAATAGATGGTAAAGCACTTTTTATTTGCAAAGTGCCCCGCCAGAGGAAGAGGCTTCGAGGTTGGCATCGGGTCAGCACAAAGTCTCCTTTGCAGGAAAACAGACTTCATCTTTGAATTCATGATGCCATAAAATTTCTAATTTGAGGATTTGTGACAAGATGCACAATCTGTTGCTTCATACAGTCCATAGCTGGAAATGCTGGGGCCCATCTGTTCACTGGGGAATGACTTGAGTGTGCCTTCTCTTCAGTATTTTAATTTCAGGTGTAGGTGTTTAGAAAAGGCAGTTACTAAAATTAATCATATGAGGACATGGTATATAAACTTATAAAGTCAAGCTGCATGGTTGGGTCATGCTCAGTAGTAATTTCTTCCAGTGATCTCTGCAGAAAGTTCCAGTGGGTACAGATATTTAAAACCAAACTCCAGGCCAGCCTAATTCTAGGGTTGTATTAGTCCTTTCTCATGCTGCTGGTAAAGACATACGCAAGACTGGTTAATTTATGAAGAAAAAAGACGTTTAATGAACTCATAGTTCCATATGGCTGGGGAGGCCTTGCAATCATGGCAGAAGGCAAAAGGCACATCTTACATGGTGGCAGAAAAGAGAGCGAATGAGAGCCAAGTGAAAGGGGTTCCCTCTTATAAAACCATCATATCTCATGAGCCTTATTCACTACCACAAGAACAGTATGGGGGAATCCACCCCCATGATTCACTTATCTCCCACTGAGTCCCTCTCACAATATGTGGGAATTATGGGAGCTAAAATTCAAGATGAGATTTGGGTGGGGACACAGCCAAACCACATCAAGGGACATAGGATGGAATGGGGCGGATAGGGCCAAGGCCCTGAGGCTGTTTGTTGGTGAAGTCCTCCTCTGGGTTTCACTAACAGACCTCTGACTTTTGCTTTATGAATTTCTGTATACCTGGGAGGCTATGCACCATGAAGAAGTATTTTTGTGCAGAGTAGTTTGAATTATCCCAGGAAACATCCAGTCACTATGTAAGAGAAAAAAAAAAGTTGATCCTCCTGGGCCATATATATTTTTTTCTAGTAGCTTGGGAATATGTCAAGCAGCTGAATTTCATCTTTTCACTTTTTTTTTCTACAAAAAATGATACTGAAGCACATAAAGCAATTTTATCTGACATTTATTGTCATCTTTGTAATTGTTCATTTTAATATATTAACAACCCTGATATTAAGATGGGAGGATACAATTTAAAATGTGTTTTATAATTAGCTCAGAATTTGGGGAAAAAAGTTTCAACGACGGCATTGAAAATGTAGAGGTGCAGTTTAAGTAAGTTGTAGTTACTTAATTAACAAATGGTTTTTGCCTATTTTATGTCAGACCATGTATAAAATGCAAGATTAGGGAAAACAAACATTGGTCTTTGCCTTTGTAGAGCTTCAAGTCTCATGGGAGGCTCAGAAACAAGTAATCATGCCAGTCCTTATGTAATTTCTAATTTTGGAAGTGCTATTGGTTGCTATGAGATGTATCATGGTGAGGAATGCCCCAGCCTGGAAATCACGGAGTGTGGCCCCTAGGGTGCCTGTTTTGATGGAGATCTGAAGAGTGAATAGGGTTGGGAGGGGCCAGAGCAGGTGGGCCAGCCTGCAGGTGTGAAACAGCTTCCCCTGCGAGGGACAACACATTTAAAAGGCCTTGTGGTCAAACAGGCTGAGAGTCCTTTGAGGAATTGAAAGTGGGCCTCTGTCACTGAAGAACAGAGACAAGCGGCAGTTGGGAACGGGGAGGCCAGGAGTGTAAGGAGGGAGGAAGAGGCAGGGCTGGAGGCTATGTTAAGGCCATGCTCAACACAAAGGGAAGTCCCTGAACTATTGTGAAAACATCATTCTGGTTACAGAGTAAACAAGGAAATGAGTGAGGCTGAGATCATTAGTGAGCAGGCTACAGCATTTGTCTACGTGTGGATTATTTTATGGGACACACAACACACTCTTACACACAAGGACAAAGAGGTAATGAAAGTAAAAGAAATACAGAAAGATAGAGTGTGTTTGCATAGTTGCATGTGTGTGTGAGAGAGGAAGACAGAGAGAGAGAAGCAGAGAGACAGTAAGGAAGAGAAGAACAGGAATCGAGAGAGATGTTGATAGAGCAAGAACTGAATTGAAAAGAGTAGGGACAGTGGATTTTAAAGTTAGAGCTAACTGTTCAAATCTGAGATAATGATAAAAGTACATTTAAAAATGTGGTCTTCTCTCTTAACATCAGGGTGATTAATATAGGACAATACATAAAAAGAAATATAGGCTTCAGGTAAAATTGTTGGTAGAACTTTTCTATCATTTTTCACGCAACAACAACAAAAATGAAAAACATTGGTTTAGATCTTGGCCCGGCTGCTTTGTAACCACGTGAATTTGAGCAAGTTTTTATAAAACTCACCTTCAGCTTCTTCCTTCCAGCCAGTGCTCACACTGTTCTGCAAGCTGAATGAGGTCACGTATGTGAGGTACCTGACTCAGTACCTGCACTTAATCTTTACTAACAAACATTACTGCTATTATTATCATCATGTTAACAACATTCCAAAAACGAATACATAACTCTTTCATCTAGAAAAGCAGGGTAATTATTACATTGTGAATACAAGTATATTTGTATTATGTGAACTTACTAGCTCATGAATATTTTTACCGTATGGCCATACCTCAGTTGCATTTCTTCATTATTCTATCCTTTTCTAGAAAATCACTGAATATGGATAATCTCTCTCCATCTCCTTATTTGACATTGGAATGGAGAGATTTAAGTAAGCTAAAACCAGTTGGTAATTCTCTGATATTTAGAAGGATATTTTGAGACATTTTGTACTGAGCATTGAAGTGAAAAGTATGAATTTTAGCTTCAATAATAAGTTAATAAAATAAAAACTGATGGAATGGGGAAAGGCTTCACATTGTCGGTGGAGCTCACTGCCAGAGGCCTGGTGGGAGCCCTAGCCCTGCTGCTGAGTTCATACCAGCTCGTTTGCTAAATAAAACAGACAGTTCATGCCAATTCCTATCATAAGAACGTTAGAAGTACCTCAGTGCTATGACTTGCCCAGATTCTCCTATCTTTTTTCCTCTGTGTGTATGTGTCAGGGTGTGTGTGTGTGTCTGTGTGTGTGTGTGTGTGTAAACTGGCTTTCTCTTCTGTTAATGCATTGGCAAACCAGGCATTCCCTAAATGTCTCAACATACACTTGTTCCCTCCTCTTCCTCAGTGACTTTGTCCAAGCCCACAATTTCTATTGTTGCTTCTAGGCAGTGACACCACAATTGTAGCCTGAATAGACCTTACTCTTGAGTGAAAGCCTGAACTCAGACCTATATTTACAAGTATCTGTGAGTACCTTCTTTTCAGTGTATAATTAATATTTTAAGTTCACATAGGTCTATATTGAGATTCTATAGAAAAAAAATATGCTGGAGGAGAAGATCTGAGGATTCATCTAACAGAACAACTCAGTAGCTTTGTGCAGTTAAATATTTGTGGCCCCATTGCCTTCAGTTGATAGGTCCTTGGCCTAGAATCAGGGATCAGCCACTGCCTGGTTTTGTAAATTTTATTTACAGCCGTAGCCGTTCATTTATACAAAACTGCCACAGAGGCCAATGGCTGGAAATCCTAAAATATTTACTTTCTAACCCTTTACTAAAAAAGGTTTGCCAATTCCTGGATTAGATCACTAGTTTCTAAACTTCCCTTTTCTCGTCTCCCTCTTCCATTTTTTCCCTTCCTCCCTCCCTCCCTCCCCTCCTTCCCTCCCTCCCTCCCTCCCTTCCTTCCTTCTTTCCTCTCCCTTCCTCCTTTCCTCCCTTCTTCCCTTCCTTCCTCCCTTCCTCCTTTCTTCTTTGCCTCCCTTCCTTCCTTCTCCTATATTTTTCTTTCTTTCCTAACAACTGAATCCTTTCTCCAAACAATACATTACACAGAAGCCCAGTAGAGAACATTGATAAAAGCAGGCCTCCTCTATTTTGAAGGTTTGGATGTGGGAGTGGTTTTCAGTTATTTTAATTTAAAAGTCACTGAACTAAATTATTTTTTAAATTCTCTAATTATAATGATGTATGCAGAAGCCCTGAAACCTGAGAGCTACCTATAGTCTTTAGCAAACAGTCAAGTGATAAAATGTGTTTTGGTGCCCGCCTCTTCCCACACTTTCCCCTCTAAGAGTCCCTTCTTCAACTGCTCTCATCTTCATTCCCCATCTGTTCCTGCCCTCCACGTAGCTGTCTAGCTGCCCAGGAACCCAAACTGGGGCACACACGTGGCCAGGCCCCTTGCAGCAGTGACCAGGGTGTCAGACTTTCTCTATCTCTTCTCTGAAGGCGAAATTTCAACTTGGTGTTCCCCCCTTAGTGTCTGTTTTCTACTGAATGACAGCTGGCTAATCAGATAAATTCACCCTGTTAATTTTATAAAGACTGTTAATTTTTACTAATAGTTTAATGAATTTATTCCTCCCAGGTAACACATTTGTATTTTAATCAGGGCTTTCTGGAGATGGTGGCTTCATTAACTCAAAGGAAGGAGTTTAGTGGAAGGAATCCAGGCAACATTCTGACAGCTTTAGAGGTATTTAGAGCAAAGGAAGCCTCTGGACACTGCTCAAACTGTGCTACAAAGGTGACTGTCCATTGCCTCCGCTAATTTTGATTGACTCAGTCTTCTATTTCATGGCCACTTTGCTCATTTGGATGGACAGCCTCGTAGGCTGGATCATAATTCTCTCACTGTGGGCCATGTCACCATGGGCATGTGACATAGCACCTTTGGGTCTCTGATTCCTCGTCTGTCCTTTGTAGAGTCATGGGAGGATCAAATTAAATAACATACATAAAAAGTGTGGCACATTATTAGAAACTTAGTAAATGCTGCTTCTTTTCCCATCAAAGTGCAACCCAGGTCTCTTTTGTTTAGAAGAAACCATCATTTCAGTTGTTTTCAGAATTTGTTCCTTAATTTAGAAGGGAATATTTTTTTTCCTTTTTATATGTTTTTATCTCACTCTCAGTAAATTAGCTAGCTAGAAGACATAATAACTGGAATGAGAGACATCCATAACTGTAAGGGACATTAGAAAACATCTAATTTGCTTCTTTTATTTCCCAGACACACTGAGAGGTTAAATGGTTTATGCAGAGTCTCTGGCTGTCTGGTGAGTGGCAGATCTAGAACTAGAAACCAGGCCTCCCAAACTCCCACTTTCCCCCAAGTCAACAAACAAACAACATACTTTCTTCCCTGAGGCTTCTCTCCTATACGGAAGAAAACGCTGGATCAAAACTTGCCTTTGGCACAACACATGTAGAGATTTGCTCAGCATACCTCCACGATTGGCGAGGTTGCATATTTCATCCTGTTTGTGACGAGGGAAATGGTCAGTTTCTCAAATCCCCTTCATGAAGCAAGAAAATTGGTCATTTTACCTTGACTATCACGTGGCATCTTCTTTTTAATTCTGCTTCCATAAGCAGCAACGAAATCTGCCTTCATCACATTTATTATGGGATGAAAACCAAGCTTCTGCATGTCAAAGACATAACTCCAGGGAGTCACCCTGCCACTTGAACCTTCAATAGGCCTCTTATGCTGTATTCATTTCTTCATGCAAAGCGCTCTCTCCCTGTAGCTGGATAGCCTGACAAGAAAGTGGCTAGCACAGCTGCTTCCCTGTGCCCTAGCATTTGGGGTAATAACCTGGCAGGCTGCGGTCTTTTTTCCCACCCCTCTCCCCAACCCCCAGACAACTGTTTGAATTTCTCCTCGCACCAGCTGCCCCACCCTCCCTTTCAAAAATTACTTTCAGTAATTACTACAGCTCAAGGATGCTGTCCAATCTAAAACAGCTAATGAGAACCAGTCCTTCAATCTAAACTGCAATCAGCTTATAACAAGCTCCCTTTTCCTGTGCTTCATTACGGTGACACAATCTATTTTTCATACCTCAAAATGATAAGGCAGAGTTGGGGAAAAAGAATCGCTCTCCGTCACCAGGCTTGCATGAAAGGGAGATGGGCTTAAGCATGCAGAATTGATTTATTTGCATTCATCTATTGCTTTGGTGGCTGCATCTTTGAAAGAAGTTAATATTGTATTTTTGATTTGGCCCTAAGAACAGCAGGGCCTGACAATCAAGCATGCTTATTACAGCCAGGAAAAAAAAAAAAAAAAAAGAAGTAAAAGTAGCCCAGCATAGCTCAAGTGCATCATGATTTATCTGGACATGTGAAGACTTGGAGCAGAAAGTATTTTAAATTTTGTTGCAGAACCTGACAAGGCTGTCATTACCTATGTGCTTCTTCTCTCTGAAGTTTGTATGTTTGCTACCTATAACCCCACTAGCTACCTACCTACCTTTCTTTTTTTGGGCCTATGCAAACCCTTCATTGTTTATTTTCAAAGAAAGAACATAGAAGGCGCCCACCACAGGGATTCTCACTAGAAGTTTGGGGAATCTGCTTGGCTAATATTGTACAATCTGTTGATAAACACTCAGGCTATTTTAATCCCCTTTCCCAGTTTATCCTCCTGAGTTAATTTCTGAACTGTCATTTTTTTGCCTGGTGTGATTAAGGTTCGGCCTGTTTAAGCGTCTGCATTCTCCTGGTGTGATTTCCTAGGCATTGAGGCTGTGGCAGAGCGTGCTTATTAATCCCACCCTAATCATTAGAGCATCTGAGGAGCTGCAACATTTGATGGGTTAATACTGGTAGCTGAGTCCTTGGATTTAATCCAACTCAGTCATCACTGTGAATGAGGCAGTTTGATGAGCTTCAGTAAGGCTGGGACTGCTGTCATTGTCCATTTGAGACCCCAAATACTAGGAAAAAAATAAAAGCCAGTCTTCGACAGCTAGACAGGTCCTAGGAGTATGCATGTCAATAACATACAGATGTAAAATGCAGATTGGGGCATCTTTGTTATATAATGGTTAATGGGCAGAAAAACCTCACAAAGAACTCCCTGCCCTATTCTATTTATCTCCCTGCCCCAAAAAGAAAATAACAACAGAAACATTAAAATACATCAGCTAGATTTTAAAAGTTGTTTTTCTCTGCTTTGTCTAAAAATGTGTAAAAGATAAGGCTAAATTAGAAAATCTTTTACCCAGCCTCTTCATTTGTGTAAAATAAATGCACCCAATTCATTTAAAGTGGGAGGCTTGCAGATTTACTCATTAGGTACAATAACCAGTAAGCTGGTGTCTCAACTCAAGAGGAGTTTTCATCAGGCAATTAGGGAAGGTGGTTCTCGGCTGCCTCTCCATCTTCAAGAGCGCCGAGATCCAACTTGCTTTTAAAATAGTGAGGCTGTCAGAGGACTCAGATTGAGCATCTGCACTTCAGGCGAGTCCATAAATTAACTTCTAGTACTTATGGCATTCTGAAAGAATGAACTGCTCATTGCAATTCATGATTTGTCTGTTTCAGGAATGTTATGTAACCATGCCTGTTATACAGGGAGAATTTTCTACCTCCAACGTTTATAGGAAGTTATTTTTCTTGCCACAGCAAGACATTATATTATCCTCCTCTCTCTCTCTTTTTCCTTCTTTCCCTCTCTCATCGAAGGTGACCCGCTGAAAACATGTAAAGTGGGATACCTTTACAACTTGGTGACAGGAGACAGAATTCACAGCCTCCTCCTGATTGTTCAATCAGGCCTTCCTTGTTTGAGTGTTCAGTTTAAGTGAACTTGAGTCAGCTGGTAGAATATCTGGATTTATATCTTACTGAATTATTTTCTTAAAGAGTATTGATTTCCAATATGCATAGTCCTTACCATATGCTCTGCACCTGCCAAGGAGTGTCAAGATTCTGAATTGTACTGTGAGTCAAAATACTAGTTAGCTGATTCACATACAAGTCTTTGCTAAAGATGAAGATGAAAGCACCAAGTTGTTTCAGGAATAATGTAAATTTACAATCCTGTATCATTACTTTTTCCTTAGCCAACATGCACTTAATATAATATGCAGTGAATCTTTACTTTTAACTAAGAACATGTTTTAATACCTTCTATGTGCTGAGTTAGTAGTGAGGCATTGAAGATGTTCAGACTGGCAGCACTAAGTCTGAAAATTGATGGTCTCCCACTTGGAATCTTTAAGTAAATAGACTTTTACTGACAGCATTAATAGAAAGGGGAAAATAATAATAATAAAAAGTCTGCTCCTAAGGTGGTATTTAAAAAATATTTTTCAGATTACATATTCTAAAGTTATCTTTACATCAGTGATATTAACAATACCATACAGTTTATCCATGACCAAGTATTTAAAGATGTTTGCATTGTTTGGTAACCAATTGAGAATTTCATCCTAAGTCTTCTCAAAATAAACTAGGGAACATATAAGTGATTTTAAACATGGACTTATTTGTGATATAATTTCTTAAGGATAAAGAGATACATGAAATATTCTTTAATATTATTCTTATTCTACTTTAAGTTTTGGGGTACATGTGTAGCACATGCAGGCTTGTTACATAGGTATGCACGTACCATAGTGGTTTGTTTGCTGCATCCAACACCCCATCATCTATATTAGGTATTTCTCCTAATCCTATCCCTCCCCTAGCCCCCCACTCCCCTGCTATCCCTCCCCTAGCCCCTCAGCCCCCAACAGGCCCCAGTGTGTGAAGTTCCCCTCCCTGTGTCCATGTGTTCTCATTGTTCAACACCCACTTATGAGTGAAAACATGCTGTGTTTGGTTTTCTGTTCTTGTTTCAGTTTGCTGAGAATGATGGTTTCCAACTTCATCCATGTCCCTGCAAAGGACATGAACGTATCCTTTTTTATGACTGCATAGTATTCCATGGTGCATATGTGCCACATTTTCTTTATCCAGTCTATCATTAATGGGCATTTGGGTTGGTTCCAAGTCTTTGCTATTGAGAACAGTGCTGCAATAAACATACATGTGCTTGTGTCTTTATAACAGAATGATTTATAACCCTTTGGGTATATACCCAGTCATGGGATTGTTGGGTCAAATGGTATTTCTAGTTCTAGATCCTTGAGGAATTGCCACACTGTTTTCCATAATGGTTGAACTAATTTACACTCCCACCAACAGTGTAAAAGCATTCCTATTTCTCCACATCTTCTTCAGCATCTGTTGTCTTCTGATGTTTTAATGACAGCCATTCCAACTGGCATGAGATGGTATCTCAATGTGGTTTGCATTTGCATTTCTCTAATGACCAGTGATGATTAGCTTTTTTTTTTCATATGTTTGTTGGCTGCAAAAATATCTTCTTTTGAGAAGTTTCTGTTCATATCCTTCACCTACTTTTTGATGGGGTTGTATGTTTTTTTCTTGTAAATTTGTTTAAGCTCTTTGTAGATTCTGGATATTAGCCCTTTGTCGGATGAGTAGATTGCAAACGTTTTTTCTCATTTGATTGGTTGCTGGTTTGCTCTAATGATAGTTTCTTTTTCTGTGCAGAAGCTGCTAAGTTTAATTAGATCCCATTTGTCTATTTTGGCTTGTGTTGCCGTTGCTTTTGGTGTTTTAGTTATGAAGTCCTTGCCCATGCCTACGTCCTGAATGGTATTGCCTCGGTTTTCTTCTAGGGTTTTTATGGTATTAGGTCTTATGTTTAAATCTTTAATCCATCTTGAGTTAATTTTGTATAAGGTGTAAGGAAGGGATCCAGTTTCAGCTTTCTGCATATGGCTAGCCAGTTTTCCTACCACCATTTGTTAAGTAGGGAATCTTTTCCCCATTGCTTGTTTTTGTCAGGTTTGTCAAAGATCAGATGGTTGTAGATGTGTGGCATTACTTACTTCCAAGGCCTCTGTTCTGTTCCATTGGTCTATATCTCTGTTTTGGCACCAGTACCATGCTGTTTTGATTACCATAGCTTTGTAGTATAGTTTGAAGTCAGGTAGCGTGATGCCTCCAGCTTTGTTTTTTTTTTTTTGTTTGTTTGTTTGTTTTTGTTTTTTTGCTTGGGATTGTCTTGGCTATGTAGGCTCTTTTTTGGTTCCATATGAAGTTTAAGGTGGTTTTTTCCAATTCTGCAAAGAAAGCCAATGGTAGCTTGATGGGGATAGCATTTAATCTATAAATTACTTTGAGCAGTATTGCTATTTTCACGATATTGATTCTTCCTTACCATGAGCATGCAATGTTTTTCCATCTGTTTGTGTCCTCTCTTATTTCCTTCCACAGTGGTTTGTAGTTCTCCTTGAGGAGGTCCTTCACATCCCTTGTTAGCTGTAATATTCTTATCATCAAGGAGGTTAAAATGTGGTAGAAGAAATGGATTCACTGAAATCAAAGTTTACATGTTTCTTATACCATATTTATAAATATAGCTTAACAAATTACATTAATGCTTTTTGAAGGGTTTTAAGTTTAAAAAATAAGAGTTTAAAAAGTTACCTAGAAAATTACATTGATGAAGTATTTTTCAGTAAACTACTTACGAGTTGTATGAAAAAGCAATTTTTATATCTACCTTGTGTTAAGGGGCACATTGAAGGTGGAGAATAAGGTAAAGATAAAATGACTAGGGTCTGTACACTTGGATTTCAGAGCTAGTACCTTGTGTTCAAATTTCTTTTTTTTTCCTGTCTCCCATTTTTCTTCTTTCCCCACTCCCAAAACATGGATGATATATCATGTAACTAATTTGTTCCTTTTTTAACTTTAAAATATGAAAAGTCAGTGCCCTCCTTGGATATTATAGGAGGAGATTATTCAAACAAGTTTTGCTTTAGAAAATAATCTAAATTTTTAAAATAAAGTTTTATAAAGTCTAATTTATTATCATGATTACACTCACCAAGAACACCTAATGATGTAACATTTCTTAATGAAAAAGATTGAAATACCTCCTTACATTTTCAGTTAGTATTTTTCATACGAAGTGATCATGGGCTAATCTTTCAGATAATGACTTAATGACAATGAAATTCTAGTGATGAAAAATATGCTTTAATTATAAGTGAATTCTAGTTTGTAAACTCGTATCATCTCAATGGAATTGAGACACAATTCTCTGCAGGTTTATTAGTCTGATATCTGGGTCTTACTTATGGATTTTCTCCTCACAGTCCATTTGATCAGCTGGCAAAATTAAATTTTAGGCTGTTCTGGGATGGAAAATGGTGACATAGCAAAGATCCTGAGAAGAAGGGGAAAATGAAATTAGGAAGCACTGCTCGTTACTATAACCTCCAATTTGAGCAAGAAATTTACATAATGATCAAAGATGGCAATGAGCCACTGTCATAAATCAGGGCAGTGGCACCAGGGCTTCTCAGACTTTGCTTTTCCAATTCTCATTACTGCAGTCAGAGTGAGCCCAAAATGCGTGGCAGGAGATGCTACAAGAGGGGCACACAAGGAGATGGTACAAGAACGAGACAGTGGGAAGGCCTCAAGTACATGGGCTAGTATTTTGGAATTCTGCTTTGGGGCAGTCAAGCTAGAGGTACACGTCAGTAACAGTAATAGTATTAATAATGCTAGCTACTATATATGGCTGAATGACACTGAAGGGGATATCTGGAAAGACTTCATGGAAGTGGCAGTATGTAAGCTGAGAAATGAAGCACAGCAAAACTTGAATATTCAGAAATAGAGTAAGGACATTGTAGATAAAGTGAGCAGTGCATCAAGAGAGCCGATTGTGAAGCTATTCAAATTACACATTGTGGAAACCATCTAAAACCACTTTTGGTAGCTGCATTTGACCAATGTGGCAAGAATGTTCTCTTATTAAGAAAAAAAATGGTACAAATTAGTCTATTAAGGTACCTAAAATATTTATTCATACTTATTTCTACTGTGAACTCAATCTATACATACAGTGATCACTGAATATCACAAAATCAAGAAAAATTGTGGGTAATTTTACTAAAATCTATGGACTGGAGAATGTCAGTACAAAGAACAAAATCAGGAGTTGTCAAGGTTCATGACCAGTGTTCAGCTGGGAAAAGTACACTAAAAAAAATATGCATAGAATCACTTATTGTTAATTAAAAGAAAAGAAAAAATCTTTCTTGATTTAGCAGCACAGTCACAGTCTTACAGATTTTCTCTTTTTAGACCAAAGTAAATCCAGCTCTTAGAGGATATTTTCTGTCTGAATCACACTGATAAAACTCGCTGAATAAAGATGGAAAGATGACACCAGAACAGTTTCTACCCCCTGGGGATGAACAAAATGGTAAAGAACTAAAAATCTTGTTTTTTGTTAGCTATCTAATCCCATTTTGCATCAAAATAAACCTGGAATACTTGGCAAACTATTTTTTTTACACTAAAAACATATTTTCTCCTAATGCAGTGGCTTTTAATCACCCTTTCAATCCTTAAATTTGAAATGTTTTTAAGCATAGTTTTGGTTTGGGGTAATTTTTGCTTTTCTCAATTATTCATGGTGAAAAGTATAACAGCTGGTGATTAACACATATTTATTGAACAGGCTTTCTATGAGTACAGCATTGAGTAAAGCTCAGTGCTTTAATAATAAAGGATTATAGCAATTTATTTTACTTTTGAAATACTCTCCTAGCCTTCCAGGGCTGCAGAATCTGTACTTTGGGAGGGTGGTGATTAGCACATTAATTACGCTGAAGGAAACCTAAGTAGTAAGTGTGGGGAGACTAAGAGGTCAGGATTCGTTGGTTCTGAGAGGGCTCCTCGGAGGAGGCCTCTGTACTTGTTGAGGGTTTTATGTTCAAAGTAGCTCATTTGCATACTCGCTTTGACCTTACCCTTGACTCGGCTGAGAGCTGGAGTTATGGCTACAGAATTCCCAGAATTCCCTACTCTAGAACCTCTGTGCTTTTCATTTTCTAGGTAGATGGAATCATTGCTTCTTTGTTCATCTATACATCCTCAAAATATTTGCATTTGATAACTAATCACTAAGTCATTTAACATATAATTTTTACATTAAAACAAATACAATTCTATAATGGAATATAAGAGTCACATGAATTTTTCAAGATAAAATAAAACTTAACGAAGTTTTGCATTTATAGCAAGAAGCTGCTGGAGGAACACATTTACTTTCTTCTGTTATTTGTGGTATTCCAGGGAGATTTGGGAAGATTCTGCAGTGTTGCCCACAATAGGATAAAAAAGGGCTCCAATCCTCTCAACTAAGTATAATAACCCATTCTTTTAGATTGCATGTTTGTCTATATGTTTTACTTATGAACGCAGAATTTTTTTTGTAAGCTTGAAAAGCATTTCCTGGAACAGTTTAAGTATGTTAAAAAATATTTTATCTAATTCTTACAATGATTCTTCAAGTAGGTATTGTAATATTTACTTGAAGTGAGTTACCTGAACCTAAGGGAGATCGATTTGCTTAGGATTTTAGTCAGTAAGTGGTGGATCGGAGCTTTGAACCCAATTATTTTGTTGTTGTTGTTGTTGTTTTTTCCATTCCACTTGACTGCCTCCCACTGGATTTGTCCGAAGTGGTTTGTCCACACAAAGGCTTTGCTTGAATTGTGTGTTTGCAGTAGATCGATATCAATGAGGCTGAATTGCATTTCCCAGAATTGCTTTCTCTGTAGAATTCCTTGTTAGTGTAGGCCACTGAGTACATTTGTGTGTGTGTGTGCGTGTGTGTGTGTGTTTGTGTGTGTGTGTATAGATTTGGAAGGTGGAAGTGAAGGAGCGGCCATATTTCTTTTCTGTGGGGAGGTCACTGGGACCCCAGTGGAGCTCACATATGTTTACCTGCTGGCTTCTCTTGTGGGTGTCAGGCAATGGTTGGGTCCTCAGTGTCCTCAGCTCATGTTGGATTTTCTGCTTCTGCTGCTTCAGCTCCTAAGCCAAGTGTATGATGAGGGGCACCAGTTTCTCCAGCAGGCATGGTTGGTTACATAATTTGTGGAGCCCAGTGTAAAATTAAAATGAGGTCTCTTTTATTCAAAAGTTATTTAAAATTTTAAGAGGGAAATAGCAGAGCACTAAAATAAGCGTGAGGTTCTTCTAAGCAAAGAACCCTATATGGCTTCATGGGCCACAGCAGGCACCTCTGTCCTCAAGGTCTGAGCCTTGGAAATGATCAAAGACTAGTGTGAATTCCAGGTCAGTCTTGTGATTGATTCTAGCTTGCCCTTGCTTCCCCACCTGAAGCCTACTTTCCTAGCTCATTGCTTGTTCTGCAGGATTCAGTTATACAAATAACAGACTCCCATCAGCATAATAATTAGCTTCCACAATGGCATAGAGTCAAACCCCTTGAGATAATTGAGAAAATAATTCTCAGTGCATTCTGGGGGGATTCTGTGGTTCAGATAAGGACCCAAGATGAGAAAGCCTTAAAGAAGTAGTCATTAAAGAGATAATCTCAGAAGTGTCACTGTGATTGCCATTATGATCACTGCTGTAAAAGAAGGATTCAGGATCCTCAAATGTATTTCCTTTTTTTATACAGGTATTGTTTCTGTATTGGACTCAGAAGTTGGTTTTTTGATGCATTTTGTGGGTAGAAGGCACAAGGGAAAATATCTCCATAGATTTCTAGCTAGGCAGAGTAGAAGATATAAATCGATAAATCATTGATTTTGAGTTTGGACTAAACTTTGAAGTCAATATTTCAAAGAATCTTGATTTTTTCTTTCTCTACCATCCTCCTGACATTCTGGAGTCCCTAACTTTCCCTGGATAGCTCTGAGAAGGGGGAGGTCTCTGTACCATCAAGCCATTCATTCTGTTATGGTATTATTTCAGGGATACCAATAGATAATATCTGTTTTCTCTCATCTGTCTGTTGAGCTTTACTTATTTTTTTTAATAGTGGAAATAATATTTAAAATTTATGATAAGAGCGAAGACATACAATGAGAAAATTCCTGAAGATGAAGAGTATATACTGTCAGTTCTTTCTTTGGGAACATAGGGAGGCTTAAAGAGGCAGAACAGTATGACCTATGTGGACATAAAGACCACTGGTGGAATAGCGAAGTGGCTCTAGGACAGGGTTGGAAAACTTATTCTGTTAAGGGCCAGAGAGCAAACGCTTCAGGCTTTGTGGGGCCTGTGGTCTCTGTTATGACTGTTCACCTCTAGTGCTGCAGCCAGAAAACTTCCATAGAGGGGACATAAAAGAACAAATGTGGCTGTATTCTAATAAAACTTTACTGATGGATGCTTGCATTTCATATAACTTTCATGTTGTGAAATATGCTTTCTTTGACTTTTTTCAACCATTTGAAAATGTAAAAATCATTCTCAGCTCTCAGGCTGAACAAAAATACACAGTAGACTGAAGTTTGCTGACCTTTTCTTAGAGGCAAACATCCCTGATGGTAATTTTGCCTAAAATTGGCTTGGCCACAAGGTCAGTGTGTTTATAATGTGTCAATGGGCATTAGCACCACTGAGGGAGTTGTTACAATGCAGTGTCCTATACTGTAGAAATCAGCAAATTTTACAAGTAGTCCAGATAAAGCATATGTATAGTAAAGTTATAAAACTATATATGTAGTATTTAGGTAGCCCTGTCTCTGATTTCTCCCCTTTTGCTTATGAGAAGAAAGAAGAGTTAAATGGCAGACATGGTCTTATTTGTAGTAACTGAAACAAGACTACATATATAAACACATATGGACACATTTACACACTCATGTTTGCATAATCTAGATGCAAAGTGCATGTTATATATATGCATTTATTTGAACACGCATACACGTGTATATGAACATGCACACACACACACACACACACACACATAAACGTCCATACTTTTATGTATATGAAAATGTATAGATATGGATACACTTGTGCATGCCCGTGCACATGTACAAAGTCTTGCTTGGCAGCTTTTTAGTATGATCATAAAAATGCTCAAATGCTCATCTGAAAATAATTGCTGATTCCATACCATGCACATGTACTGACATAGAATGAAGTGGAAATTATCATATGGCACTCTCACATCTGCTGAAGTTGGAGGTATGTGTGGAAGCAAACATGATTTCTTTCAGGCTTTAAGCCTCATTAACATGTGTTGATGAAGTCCTTTATCACATCAAAGCAATACTATCTTTTAAAGATGGTTGCTTTGAATAAAAGGTTTAAAACATGGGTGCAAAGTAAAATTCATTAAAATATCTAAATGAAAAAAATTGAATATTATTAATAAAAATATTAGTCTCTAGTGGACTTTATAGTGATCTGATTAATCTGAGGTATTTTTCAGATGAAAGACCATTTAATCTCCTTCTTTTGTGCTATTTTTTTATTTTAGCATACTTGTTTATTCCTTTAATTTGTGTAGTTTAGCTTTCAACTTGATTTTCTCCATTCCATTTAGAGAGATGTTCCCAAACACAAGAATAATTCCTGCTGGTAATATTGCTCATTAGGAACACTTCCAGAAAGAGAGGTGAATGGTGCTGCAAATATCTCTTCGTTTCCAGCCTGGCAAATAATCTGTCAAGACAACACCCCAGCCAATTGTTTAATTGTATATCAGGTTTAGGTGACAGGACTTGGATATGACATGATCAAAGGGCTTAGGAAGAGTTATCCATCTTCCTTCCTCTTAGAACAGAAGAGTCTTCAATAAAGACATCTGTTAAGTCTTTATTTCCTAAGGCATAGAGAATCAGACTTCTTACCTTTCAATTAGTAGTGGATGAACTTCAAAAGGTAAGGTTTTCATTTTCATTTTTGCTGTTGCTGGTAGGTCTTAGATACTTGGAGAGTTTAATGGATTCCATCCCCTCCTCTTCTCTGTTTCTTTTTGTTCACACCCTTAGGATGACTCCTATTAGTTACAAGTTCTTTGGTTTCTTTTACTTATTTGCATGCATTTAATTATTTTTGAGATGTTGGCCAGGAGAGAAAGAATAGAAAATCTCTTTACAGGAAAGGTTTTTTGTTCTTTTTTTTTTTTTTTTTTTTTTTTTAATGGCCACTTTTTGAAGCTGTTAAATGAGTTCATTTGAGGTACAACTTCACCCAATTTACCCATCATCACTTGCCAATCAATCTTTCCCAAGCTCAGTTTTCCTGCAATTTTCCCCAAAAAGAAAAAAAAAAAAAGAATGTGCCCAAGATTAAAGAGGGTCTTTCTGGATTAATCCTGTTTTTATTTCGAAGTCTAGTAAATTTTTGGATTCTCCTCTTTTTCAGAGTTCCTAAACTGGTTTTGTTCAATATAGAGATTGAGACTTCCAAATTATACTTCTTATTATAAGCATACCTGGAGATCTGAACTGTGACACTGGATGTAGCTACTGTAAATAATGTCTTGGAATCTCTCATTCATATGTATTTACTCTTATCTCTATGTAAAATGAGACATAGCCTTACTCTCACTTTAACCTAAGTCTGACACTAATGACCTCTCTGATAGTAATTAAATTATCTATCCATCCATCCATCCATCCATCCATCCATCCATCCACCTACCCACCCATCCACCCAATGTGTATTACTAGGTATCAGCTGTATGTCTAACACTTTGCTAGCTGCTGGAGAAATAATAGTGAGGAAGAAAAAGAAACAGTCTCTGCAGGGAACTTATAATCTAGTGTGGCGTTAGATATTATTTCAAAAAATCATGCAAATAATTATGTATTTTCAGGGAAGAAATACATACATGATATCATGACCATGAAAAGTTTTAGTAAGGCAAGTTGGGTTTGTTAGGACAGGCAAGGAAGCCTTCCCTGAGAAAATAATGGCCAAGGTGAAGATTGGAAGAGGAAGGAAGGAATGTTAACTGGAAAAGGAATGGAAGAGTGGATATTAGGGAACACGTTTGTCCTCCCTCCCAAATTTCACATTAAAACGAAAATGTTTTATGTTTATATTGTGAATGATGAGGACTTTACACAATGTTCTTTTCATGCAGTGTTTCTAATTTCTGCATTGCATGTAGTTTATAAACAGCTAATGAGAGAAGCTTTGTCATCTTAAGCAAGTGCCCCATCTTCTGCAAATGATAATCAATACTTGTAGGTGATGATGATTATATCTTGGTTAAGATCCTAATCACTAATAAAATAAAACTAAGAGACAGTGACTGGGGACCTAGAGTAGATTTGCCACAATTCCGAAATCTAACCTGCTGTGACCACTTAAAAAATTGTAACCCAGGGCTGGGCACGGTGGCGTACGCCTATAACCCTAGCACTTTGGGAGGCCGAGGCGGGTGGAGCACCTGAGGTTTGGAGTTTGAAACCAGCCTGACCAATGTAGAGAAACCCCGTCTCTACTAAAAATATAAAATATTACCTGGGCATGGTGAAGCATGCCTGTCATCCCAGCTACTTGGGAGGCTGAGGCAGGAGAATCATTTGAACCTGGGAGGCGGAGGCTGCGGTGAGCCGAGACCGTGCCATTGCACTCCAGCCTGGGCAACAAGAGTGAAACTCCATCTCAAAAAAAAAAAAAAAAAAAAATTGCAACTCAGTTACTAATTGAAACTTTTTTGGAAAAACCTGGTCTGCACTGATGTAAGGATATTTATTACTTTTACGATTCTTGAAGTGTTTTCTTGTGAAGTGCACATGAGAGTGTTAAGTAACTCTTAAAGATTCCATTTCTTCCTCTTCTTTGTTTTCTTTTCTTCCTTTTTGTTTGATCCAATCTTCAAAATTCTGTATGCAAAAAAAAATGTGCTGGGTGCAGTGGCTCACGCCTGTAATCTCAGAACTTTGGGAGGGTGAGGTGGACTATCACTTGAGACCAGCCTGGCCAACATGGAGAAACACCGTCTCTACTAAAAATACAAAAAAAAGAAGAAAGAAAGAAAGGAAATTAGTCAGGTTTGGTGGTGCACAACTGTAGTCTCAGCTACTTGGGAAGCTGAGGCAGGAGAATCGCTTGAACCTGGGAGGCAGAGGTTGCAGTGAGCTGAGATCGCGCCACTGCACTCTGGCCTGGGTGACAGAGCAAAACTCCATGTCAAAAAAAAAAAAAAGGGCTGGGCACGGTGGCTTACGCCTGTGATCCTAGCACTTTGGGAGGCCGAGGTGGGCGGATCACGAGGTCAAGAAATCGAGACCACCCTGGCCAACATGGTGAAACCCCATCTCCACCAAAAATACAAAAATTAGCCGGGCATAGTGGCATGCGCCTGTGGTCCCAGCTACTCGGGAGGCTGAGGCGGAAAAATCGCTTGAAACCAGGAGGCGGAGGTTGCAGTGAGCTGGGATTGCACCACTGCACTCTAGCCTGGTGACAGAGCAAGACTCCGTCTCAAAAAAAAAAATGGGGTTCCAGAATTTTATATATGTACTCTTGTTCCCTCTTTTTAATATTTACTTTATTTTTTAAAAATAATTATGTGTGATGTGTGTGTGTGTGTGTGTGTGTGTGCATTTCCAAGCACATGTGTTTAAATAGGAGTGGTAGAAAGAAAGAACCAGTTTTAAGGCAAAGTGAAATAAAGCATCTGAGGATCAATTGCCTTGGAAAAAGCTTCATAAAACGTTTGCAAATAGACTTCTATTTCTATTCCCATCTATCAGTCTTTGATATGTCAATTATCTGCAGGAGAGATATTTGACTGTTTTTATTCTTAAACAATTAGGTAAAGACATTCCTAGATCAGATCATACATTATTTCTTACCGACTTCTGTTGTTCTGGCCATGAAAGAGTCAGCAGGTGACTTGTCTGTGATGATGGGTGGGATATGTACTTCTCCAGTGATCAGGAGGAATGGGAAAGATAAAGGCTAGTGAGAAGCCTGAACAGTGAATTTCAGGGAGGGGAAGGGTTGGCAGCCCATATTTTCAGCAATTTCAATTTTCACTTTTTAGCAGAGTCCTCCCCTTGTTGCAGGTAGAGTGTATTGGGTATTGGGGAAAAGTTCTATTGGCTAGAGATCGTGCCTGACAATACACAACTTCCTTGTGACAATTCTGATTTTTCAATAGGGACCCACATGGCAGTGTAAAATCATCTTCTCTAAGAATGATAAAGAATCATAGGGTTCATCAATCCAATCTCCTTTCTTACCATTGGGGGCCCCTTTAAAATCTGAAGAAAGCCTTCTATTCTAAGACAACTGTACATTCCCACAGTATTTCATGTGCCATTTTTTTTTCTTTAGATTTCACAGTGTTGGTGAGAGAGGTCCTTAGACAACAGACTAAGAAACAGCTCTTGATGCAATCTGCTGGTTATAGTCCATTTCACACTAAGTAAAACGGAAACCCTTGGAAGCAATGACATATCAAGACCACAAAATAAGTGTATGTTAAAGCGTGGCTTAAAATTCAAATGTAGCTACTTCCACCTCGATGTTTTTTTTTTTTTTTTTTTTTTTTTCACATTGTCAGGAGTGTGTCTCCTTAGCAGATTTATTTTTCAGTTTTTAAGGAAAGAAAAACCTTAGCTTCTCTCAGCAGTTTTAAATCCTAGAAGGGCATTAAGCAGGATGAATTTCCCACTAATTTTCCCTCTTCCATTTTATCTTAATTTTCCAGTCTCCATTTTAGTTTCTTTAAAAATCTAGCCAATCTTTCTTCTCTCATGTCCAGGGCTGATCAGGGATGTGACCACTCACCCGCTGCTGACCCTTCACCATTTAGTATTTTGCAGCGTTGACCTCCCTGCTGAGCCCGAAAGCCTGGACCAGCTTGGGAAGGAATGTATGTGAGCCACTGTCCTTTGTTCTGATCTTGGCTCCTTGCTCTGACCATGTGTTCCAGGCAGGACTTCCAATTAAAATGCCTGAAAGAAAAGAGCAGATTGGAGATGCTATGTCCTCCTCCGCCGCCAGCAGGCCCGGGGGTGGCATAATATGCTGCCCAAAAACTCACTGGGAGATACTTGCTTCCAAGGAAAGAAAATGTGGCGTTTCAGCCCACAGGTAGAGAATAGGAGAAATGGAAAGGGTGGCAGATCTGAGGCAGGGTTCTGCCGAGACTGATCAATGTATTCATAGACTTACAATGAAATTAACATATCCTAAAGCTGAGTATAATCTTTTCTTATAATTATTGCACCTTTTATGTGCTGTGTCTCTATGTGAGCTGAAAGGAGCTTAAGACTTATTTTACCTTTGGTATACTTACCAGAGATGCTATATCTTTCATACATGTATCTATAGGTCATAATGTAAATTCCATAAATACAGAGATTTGAGTTTTTGTTCACTGCTGTATCTCCAGTGCCAGAATGGAACTTTAATAGATAGTGAATACTAGGGTGACATTTAAAATATTTAGCTACCAGTTCAGCATGGGCAGCCAATCAGAAGGCTATAAACAATCAGTGTGCTGGCATGAATATCAGTCCCAGAAAGCACTCAATGAAATTTAGTTGAATGAGGTACTAGTTAGTATGAGATACTATTCTCATACAGGTGATGAATATATAATTTTGAATTGATTTTTGAGAATTTACCCACTTAAAATAGGTATTGGGCAATTCACACGCACACAAACATACTAAAATGTGTGCATGAATATACTTACATGTATATGAGAAATGGTCAGCCTGTCTAACAATCAAAGAAATACAAATAAAAACAATATACCTTTGTGTTGTTTTTGTTATTTCTTTGAACTTCAAAGACTAAGACAAATAATATTCCTGGAATTTGAGTGGATATGGGGACTGAATAGCTAGAAGTCTGTTATTCTACTGAGCCACTATGTCCTAGAAGACAGCTTTATTCACATTGACCTGTAAGGGAGTAAGTTGATAAAATATTACTGGACAGCAATCATATTGCAATTTGGTAATATGTTCCCAAAAACTTAAGTATATATTGAAGAGTATTTGGCTGAGTTATTATGCCTCTAAAATTTTATTCTAAAGAAATATTTAAAGTAATTCTATTAGTGTACAAGATTATATATTAAATATATAGTGATATTTCTTGCACCATTGTTAATAATAATAATAAATTGGGAGCTGCTTAAATGTCCAACAACAGGATATTGATAAAGTACATGATATTTCATCTGCACAAGTTTATCCTGTGCAGCTCTGTTAAATGTTCATGAAGCCCCTGAACTGACAGCACCTTGCACATTATGATCATACAAATAGATGCAGATGGATGATTTTCACCAAATTGCTATAACAAAAATAATGTCTAAGAATATACTAGGTTCAAAATGTACTGAGTAGAAACAGAAAAAAAGGAAAAAGCAGTACTTATAATCTTTTCATTTCTTGTTAAAAAATATACACCTAGATGGACTGTTTGACAGTTAAAAGAGATCAGATGGCACAAAATGTAGTCATATAGTTTGGATGTGTGTCCCCACCCAAATCTCTTTTGAATTGTAATTCCTAGGATTGGAGATGGGGCCTGGTTGGAGGCGACTGGATCATGGAGGTAAAGTTTTCATAAATGGTTTAGCACCATCCCTTGGTGCTGTCCTCATGACAGTAATTTCTTGCGAGATCTGGCTGTTTAAAACTGTGTGGTACCTCATTCTCTTGCTCCTTCTTGGGCCATGTGACATGCCTGCTCCTTGTTTGCCTTCTGCAATGATTGTAAGTTTCCTGAGGCCTCCCCAGAAACCAGGAAGATGCCAGCATGGTGGTTCCTGTACAGTCTGTGGAGCCTCTTTTCAAAATTACCAAGTCTCAAGTATTTCTTTATAGCAATGCAAGAACAGACAAACACTTATAAGCTGCTTGGATAAATATGCAGGTATATATAATAGATAGATAGAGTATCTATAAAATAGTTACTGTATAGTTATCTATGTACCACCATATTGATATAGAGGTAAGAAAAATCTGAAGTAATACACTTCAGTATGTTAATGGTGATAATTTATTGGTAATTAGGGTAATTATATTTCTTTCTCTTTTTATATCTTGGTTAATGCATATCTTCTAAATTTTCTACAATTGCCATGTATTTTTTTGTGAAGTTCAGAATAAATAATAAGTGGGAAAAAAAGTAGCTCCAAGAGACATTTGTAAGAGCAAGTAGTCCTGCTCAAGTGAAGTGTTATCGGCTTTGAACCTGGACAGATCCCAGTTTGATTTCTTGACATTTTCTGTGTGACCCTGGACAGATCAGTCAGCCATCCAGTTTCTCATTTATCTATTGAATAGGTGAGTAACTCCTGCCTTGTAGGATGGTCTTAAGGATTCGAGATGATTTGTATAAAAGTCCTCACATGCTACCCAGCATAAGATAGACCATTAGTCCATTGCGATTGTTACTAGTGTTGGGAGACTATCCCTTCTTAAATTTGAAAGATGTCAACCTTTGGCTCTTCTCTTTAAGATCCATCTTCATGAGCCCAGATTGGAAACCTGACAATTAGGGAACTCAGTATTGTCATCAGGGGTAACTATGCAATGCCATGTTGATAATGAAGCCGTGTGTTTGTCCACTTTGTATGGATACAAAGGAACATCTGCAGCTGAGTAATTTATAAAGAAAAGAGGTTTATCTGGCTCATGGTTCTGCAGGCTGCACAGGAAGCATGGCGCCAGCACCTGCTTCTGGTGAGGCCTTAGGAAGCTCACAATCATGGTGGAAGGCAAAGGGGGAGCAGATTAGTCACATAGCAAGAGAGGGAAGCAAGAGAGGGGAGGAGGTGCCAGGCTCTTTCAAACAATTAGTTCTCACATTTATAAAATAGAGCAAGGACTCACTCATTACCACGAGGAGGGAACTAAGAAGCTATTCATGAGGAATCCACCTCCATGATCCAAACACCTCCCACTAGCCCCCACCTTCCACACAGGATATCACATTTCAACATGAGATTTGTCGGGGAGGATAAACATCCAAACTATCAAGCCCTGTATAATAAAAAGAAGCTCAGTCTAGAAATAGTTTAAAATTCAGTTTAGGATTTTTAATTTCCATCCTTAGGTTAGGGATATAATACATATCTGCTCAAGTAGAGTACATTGTATTTTGAGAGTGACATCCCCTCCCCGACACACATATACATGCACACATATTCAGTGTTTTTGTAAATCAAGAAGTGCTTTGTGTGTTGAGTTTTTTCTTTAAAACTGAAATAAAGCTACGCACAGTGGCTCATGCCTGTAATCCCAGCACTTTGGGAGACCAAGGTGGGCAGATCACCTGAGGTCAGGAATTTGATAACAGCCTGGCCAACATGGTGAAACCCCATCTCTACTAAAAACACAAAAATTGGCTGGCCGTGATGGCGCATGCCTGTAATTCCAGCTACTTAGGAGGCTGAGGCATGAGAATCACTTGAACCCGGGAAGTGGAGGCTGCAATGAGCCAAGACTGCACCACTGCATTCAAGCCTGGGTGACAGAGTGAGACTCTGTCTAAACAAATAAATTAATTAAATAATTAGAAAATGCATAGATATATAAACATAGACCCACAAACACACACACATACATGCATACACACATACATACATACCTCTCTATCGTCACAACTAGAAGAACCGAATGATACTGGAGTTTTTGTCCTCATCTTCTCTTCTTCCCATCCTTTGCCACATTTCTTTGCCTTCTGGGAATCGAAGTGACACTCCAAGGATATTTTCAGGGGACTAAGTGCAGAATCCAGTGAGTAGAACAGGTCTCTGAGAGTTGTCTTGTGGGTATGAGCTAAAGTTGCCTGAGGCCGGCAGGGAGGAAGGACAGCCCTCAGCCATCCTCAGTTTCCGACTTGTTCCCATGTGGCCAGTTCCACCCCAGTCAGACCAGGCTGTTTACAAAACAGAGTTGATGTCAGTGCAAAATCCTCAGCCATTACCTTTTTGCACTTACAACTGGGTTTAACTAACTAATATAATTACAACATGAAAGAACAAACAGCTCTTTAAATTAAAAAAATAAATAGCTATGATATAGGAAAGAATATTATGTAGATTACAGCAACTAATCACAATTAATACATGTTTTAAAGTTGGATCTATAAATATATGTTAATACCAAAGGTGGGGCTGTGAAATTTTTAGGCACAGTCAATTTAATTCTGTACTGGAATTTAATATCCCAACAAACAACTGCTCTTAACCTATCGTTATGGCATTATTATTAAAAAATAAGTATTATTCGAGGGAATGATTCTATCACTGTTTATCTGTTCTCATAAAATGCTTTCCTCTTTTACAACCTGTAATTTTGGCTTCTGGAAAAATAGCAATTCTGCAGGACAGGTAAAGATGGAATTCTTAGAATTAAAATTTTTTTTTTGGTTTGGGGACTGTTGTAATTGAGTTAGGATTAAATTTTTTTTTAATACAGGCATGAACTAATATGGGAAAATATGGTAAGAGTCCAGAAAACACAATTAAATATCTTTTTCTTACCAAACTTTTGTATAAGCAGGCCTGAGTCTTCACAATGTTGGTAAAGATTTAAAGCTTCTATTGAATAAATAAATGTTTCTATCTAAACCCTGTCATTATTCCTGGTGTCACTGGCTTTACCACAAGATCCCAACATGTGTTTCATTTCCAGTTGGTCTAGTTCTATGCTAATTAAGATAATTCCCTATGGCGAGTTATTCTTTATAACCAGGGAAACTTCCTTAGAAGGGAGGAGCATCTGATAGAGAATCTGAGACCTGGATGCAAGACTCAACTATACCACTCACCAACTCACTAGCTATGGAACCACTGGTAGATAAACTACACTTCCTTTATCTGAATATCTCATCTTAATATACATGTAAATATAATCTCCCATTTTGTAATACACATTATAGGTGTATTACAGTATTCTGTGGATAATAATTTAGATGACATACCAAAACTGTAGAGCATTATATAATGTAAGCTCTGATTACAATTTAGTAAAGATTGGCCATTTGCACAGACGACATGTGAACTTGACCAGTGATGTAGCTAATTAAATCAAAGTAGATAGTCATCTAAACAAGTCCTCAAAGAATAGCCCGTAGTTGGGTAATTACGAGTACCCCTGGATAAAAAATATTTTACCTTTCCAGGTCTCAGTTTTCTAAGTTGACAAAAAAAATAATTGCATGTAAAGACTTAAAGGCTTAACTAGCACTGAGTTCTAGATGATAAAGTCTATTTTCAGAAAAAGTTATTGCCTACATTGTTTTAAAGTAAGATATTTTTCACGTCTTGAATGTCCTTTGATCTTTTTTGTAATAGAAAGGGAAGTTGCTACTGAGATCTGCTATGTTGGTATCACAGTATCCAAAAATATTCAATAACAGATAAATAGAAAATGAAAACAAAAAGATCAGAGTGTCCCTTGGGAATCTGGAAAACAGGAAAACAGCATGGTACCCAGCCATTTCAGTCACAGGCCAATCTAGGGGTTCAGATGCAATAGGTTTCACTTAACTCATTGGGAGACTTGCACCTACCATAGTTTCCTCATCTAGACCCTCCTGACATCCAGGGTTTAATGCCTAACACAGAATTGGCAAGCCAGCTTTACCAACAGTCTCTGGCGTATAACTGGATTTCCAGTTCCTCAAAGACTTTTGTGTTACAAAATGGCACCACTGGGTGACCACAGAATTTTCACAGTGCTACTATATGGTGAAGCGGGACAGCTGTAAGTCAGATTTGAAAAATATGTTGAATGAATGAGTCCGATGGAAACTCTGCAAACTGTCCACATGGACCCCCTAGTAAAATGGAATGATTATGATGAATGACTAAGCCATTCTATAAAATGAGGAGTTGGATAGCATAGCAAACATTTATTGAGCACTTGCTATGCTTCAGGTACCATCTTACATTTCATATGCATAATTTGACTTATACTCTCAACATCTATTTAAGGAAGGTGCTGTTAGCCCAATTCTCATCAACAGAAGAAAGAACTGAGGCATGGAGAGGTTGGGTAACTTGCCCAAAGCCACACCTACTTAGGAAGCTTCCTCCAGAGTGAAGAAAGAGCCAGAGTAGCAGCTAATTGCAGACGTGACCCAAATCACAAGTTTAACTCTGTTCAGCAGTACTGAGTACTGAGCTGTACACAACATTTTCAAATGGACATGCATACCTCTGTGAACTGTAACACCTTTAGTATCATTAAGTTAATTTCATTAAATCCCTGCACAGAGAACACCTCACGCCTCCAAAGCAGGTGTTCAATGTTCTGGGTTTCAGGTGGTACATATAATTGATTTTCTATTTCACTAGAAAGAAACAAGAATGACCATTTCACGTTCACTTCATCCTGAGCAGAGATGAGAAAGGATGATTGATTCTTTTAGTTTCGTGCTTTTTGGTACCATTTAAAATTTTAGGATAGACTGAATAAAAATTGATTATAGTACTTGCATAGTTCCACCAATCTGTGTGTGCATGAGAGAGGGAGAGGAAGAATGTGTGAATGCAAGCATGTGCCCATGAATCATGAGGTTATCTAAGGAGAGAGTATGCTTGTAAAAAAAAAAAAAAAAGCAAAACTAAATAGAATAAATAGATTTCTAAGAATGTTTCTAAAGTTTTCCAGTTATATTCAGATTGCTATTTGTTACAGAAAAGTGGGGCAGTCTTGCGTTATTTTCAGCACTTCTATGCAGAGGAGAGAATGCTGCTAGAGCTGAATCGTAGCAGTGATTTTGTGTTATGGAAAATGATGTCAATACAGCTTGAAGTAGATAAGTTTGAATGGGATCTAATCCTTTGGGCAGCAATAGTTGAGATATCGCCTAAGTGAAAAGTTGAACAAGTTCAATACCAGACATATTTTAGCTCTCTAAAGTATGGTTTCAAGCTTTACCTAACACAAAAGCTTTATGAGAAGTTCATTTAAGTCTCTGCATTAGAACCTATTGTCACCTTGGTGGGAATTAGAATCTAAATGTAAAGCTGAAAAGAACCTTAATGAAAGCTGTGTAGTGTTGATATTGTTGGATGTATTCCTACGGGCTGAAACTGTACATTATTTCAGAAAGCAGATTCCCATTGTCATGCCGCTGCCAGTGCACAACTCTAGGGGCATGCCGCTCACATAGAATGCATCTCCTTCAGCTGTATAGTGTGTCAGCTTGGAGAGGGTAGGGAGTGGGAGAGATTTAAAAGAATGGATTGTAGCAAACTGGAAAGGTAATCATGGTGATATTCTAAATTAAAATACAAACTATACAATTCTATCTATGAAATTGTGGCCAATATGTAAAAATTAAATGTCTGTTTTTTCAATGACTAGAAAATGCCCTACAAATGAAAATGCTGATTTGGTTAAATGACAGGATTATGTACAGTTTTGTCTTGAGTTTATCTTCTTGTTTTAACATTGCTATTTAAGCAAAATAGTATTATTTTAAACAGCCACAGCCTCCAACTGACTGTGGACACTTATTTAGAGTAAATGCACACTTGAGGATTTCTACTCAACAGAAAAATCAGGCAGTCAAGCTCCATCATCTGACAACGGGAGAAATGAGGTCTAAACTGCTGAGGCCACTTGGTTAGGGACACACAAGCAGGGAACAAGTGGGATTTCAGCTCATAGATTTCTACCCCTACAACAAGGTGACTTCCTACCATCTCTCACCCTTGGGAATTTTTCTCCTTCCTTACTAATCGTTCATATTCCGATAACTTCTGTAGTAGGCTGAAAAATGGCAGTCCAAATACATCAGGTCCTAATTTCTGAAACCTATAATTTTATCTTATTTGTAAAAAAAGTCTTTGCAGATGTGATTAAATTAAGAATATTGTGATGAAGGGATTATCCTATAGTATCTGGGTGGGACCTAAATGTTATCGTCAGTGTCCTTGTGATACTTGAGGACAGAGAGTCAACACAACATAAAAGAGATACAAAGGTGGAGACAGAGACTACAGTAATGTGGCCACAAGCCAAAGACACCTAGGAGAACTGATCATCACCAGAAGCTGAATGAGACTTCCCTACAGCCTCTGGGAGGAGCACAGCTCCATCATCACCTTGATTTCTGACTTCCAGCTTCTAGCACTATGAGAGAATACATGTCTATTGTTTTGGCTGGGCGTGGTGGCTCACGCCTATAATCCCAGCACTTTGAGAGGCCGAGGCGGGTGGATCACAAGGTCAAGAGATCGAGACCATCCTGGTCAACATGGTGAAACCCTGTCTCTACTAAAAATACAAAAATTAGCTGGGCATGGTGGCACATGCCTGTAGTCCCAGCTACTCAGGAGGCTGAGGCAGGAGAATTGCTTGAACCCAGGAGGCGGATGTTGCGGTGAGCCGAGATCGCGCCATTGCACTCTAGCCTGGCCAACAAGAGTGAAACTCC
>CAUYLG010013364.1:0-31491 GCA_963573385.1 Cacajao melanocephalus
CTATACTTTCCCCTTTTATGAATGCTCATTTGATCTTAGTTGTATAGTAACTGTATGTTTTACATACTGTATTTAGTCCTACTCATCAGTCCTTATGCCTATGTCTCTCTAGTGATTTGGATGATCTGAAGCTCATTTCTAGTATATTCCTCAGTAAGGGCTCATGGGAATAATATTCCTTGAGTTCCTGCATATTGATGTCAGTTTGTTTATGTTCTTTCTACCTGAAAGTCACTTTTACTGGGAAAAAAGTCCTTTAAAACTATTTTCTTTAGACATTTCTTTCCTTGAGTGTATTAATTAGGCTACTCTATTTTCTTGTGTCATAACATATTGCTATTGTAACTTCTGATGGTAACCTAATTTTTTCTTTATAAGCCACTTGCCTTTTTTTCTTGAATGCTCAATAAACTTTTTTTTCTTCAAAATCCAATTGTTTTTATTAGAATACACCTTGTTGGTGGTGATTTGAGATGATATCCTTAGATGTGTGGTGTGCTCTTGTACTATGTACTTTCAATTTTCTTTTTTAATTTCAGGAAAGTAGTTTTGATTCATTGTTTTTACTACTTTTTCTTATCCTTATTTTGATTTTCTTCCTCAGGGATTTCTATATTATATAATTTGAATCTTCTTTTCCTGTCTTCTCTTTTCGATTTCTCTTTAATCCATTTTATCTCTTTATTTCTTTTGGATTTTTAATTTTTTTTTCCTTTTCACCAAATATTCTCTTCAGGCATATTTAGTGCTCATTTGCTTTTGTGTTCCTTCTAGTTTAGTCTTCACTTCTGAAATGACTTTTTCATTTATTTATAATTCTTTCCTATGTTCTGTCACCTGATTTCTGAGTTTTTCTAATTCTGATTTATGCTGTTCTTTTACATCTTGTATCATATTCTTAATGTCTTTTAGCTCATTTTGAAATAGGTTACAGTTTTGATCTGTCCCTGTCTTTCTGATATGCTTTTATTATCTATAGTGATATTATTCTGCTCCTTATTCTCTTTTATCTTATAATAACTTTGCATGGGACTTGACTTCAATACTTTTCTGCTGCTCATTTTTATGTGAGACCAGTTTTCTGAAATTTTAGAGGACTGGCTCAGGTAGCTTTTCTAACTTTGGAGAGTTCTCTCTTCTGCTGTTTTCCAAGACTTCCTGGTTCTGTTCTCCTCCTCCACTTTAATCTGGATCATTTCTTTCTTTTGTCTCTATTGGGCCTAATTTGCTCAGTTTTAATTCCATTCCAGCAGTTTCATCTCAGTGCAAGGGCCTTTCCTGGAAAAGAGCTCCATCCTGGAAGAAGGCTCATAAGTGTTAGATTCCTAAGGTTCCTCCAGTTCCCACCACGGGCCCCCTTGTACTGCCCGCTGTTGGACTGGAAACCTCCCACTTTCAGTGGCTGGTTTTTAATGGGCACACAGTGCTTTGTCTTTGATTCTCTCTGCTCTCTTCGGCACAGACACTGATACCACTCTGGTCTTGCAGCTGTTGGTGGTTTGTCCTCACTGGCTGATATCTGAAGTTTGTAAAGAAATGTAGTCATCTAATTTCATTGCAAATGTTAGCCATGGATTTTTGTTTTGGTATCTGATTACTTTGTCTGTTTTAATGCAGGAATTCAAAGAGATAAAATATGTATGTTTATCACGTCCACTGCCACCATCTTCTTCTGAACACTAAGTATTTGCCAAGCACTCTCTTACATATTGTCTCATTCAATTTTTACAACATCCAGGTAGAGTAGGAATAATTATCATTCTTATTTCACATAGAGGGAAACTCAGGCTCAGGAGGTCAAATAGCTTTTGAAGTGGTAGAGCGGGGATTTGAACCAATGTCTGTGTGACTACTAAGTCTGCTAATCTTTATGTCAAAAATATTTTAAACTCAGTTCTTTAAAATTTAAAATATAGATTGCCATAGAATGTTTCCTAACCAAAATATTATAATTTATGGTTAATAAAATATTAGAAAATATTAGTTTTTGAGCATGAGAATTTAGATGATTTTTTTCTTTTGTGGACATCCTCAAATTTCTCTAATGAGTCTACGTTAACTAAAAATGAAACATCCAATACACCTTATTTTAAAAATTAAAACAAGCATGGCTGCATAGTTCTTTCATGAGTCTTCAAAAGTTTATTTAATTTGTGATGTACCTGGAATATAGTATGTATATGTGTGTGTGGATACTTATGCATACACATACATTTGATTAAAGCAGCAAATCATGCATCTGCAAAAGTAATAGTAATAGCATAATTGTTAAGATGCTTAATGGTTAAAGATGTCAGATTTACGTTTAGACAGACTTGAGTTTGAACACTGTGTCTTTGTCTTATCTGGTTACCTTGGATGACTTATTCAGCTCATTCAAGCTTCAATTTCCTTATCTGTAAAGTGGAATAACTTCATAGGATTGTCCTGGTCTTAAAATGACATAATACACATGAAGCAAAGCATTTAAGGCAGTACTAAACAATAATAAGCACTCACCACATATGAGTAGTTGTGAAACAAAACAATAACAAAAAATCAGGCGTAGTGGAAATAAGAGGAGGATTGTAGCTATTCTGAAAAACATTCCGTGTAATGTCAAGCCTGCAGAAATAGATGGCTTTTTTGTTTGCTTTGCAGAGGGGAGGGGATTTTTTTTTTTTTAACCAATTTATCGGAGATCAATGAGTGCCTTAAAAATATTTTCACAACTGGGGGAAATGAGAGTTAAAATAAGTAGCCTTAGAATAGGCGGTCCAGTGTGGAACTGACAGCTCACACATCACATAAAAGGCATGTATAGGTCAGATACCTGTTGCAACTTGGAAATTGACTTCCTGCAGTGTTCTGGGGATAGGTTGGAAATTGCCCTGCTGAGCCAGTATATACTTGACAGAAAACTTAGGTCTCCCAAGGAACCGATTTGGAAGGCCATTTGTAACCCTGGTAACTGTAAACAAACTGTACTGAAGTGGTAACTTGAAATGTGTGTTGGTGCAAATTGTTAGGCTGTTCGACTGCAATGAGTTTAATTGGTTATAAGAGTGTGGCTCTCCTTGGACAGTGTAACACCCACCTCTACTCCCCCACTGAATTTGCTATTTTGTGATGGTTGCTGTTGGGATAATAGAAGCATTTCATTTTATTGAGCGCAAATATGTGATTTAAAACGGATAAACAGGATTTCTCCCTTTCAAATTTTGGGCTATAGCATCATTTTTCAGTGAATAATATGCCTGTTAGCATCATCCATAAGTGATACAGAGGCCATTTTCTGTAGCCACAATGTGAGGAAGATAGGGAAGGTTAGGAATTTATTGCAAGAGGAATTCCCCGGTGCTGCAGGCAGTGTTGCCAGTTGAGGTGCGTTTCTGCTAGTTAGTGATTGGATTTGTGCACCTACCTTCCTGGGCCTGGCTCCCGACTTGGGAAGTCCAGTAAGGCTGACAGACAATAAGCTTGGGTGACGACAACTGTACTATTGGCTCCAGTACATTCCTATGATGGGAAATCCTAAGATGAAGAGAATCTGTTAGCTAACATGGCGGCTAGAAAACCTCCTGCTACAAATGTGAGTTGTGGTTGTCACTACACAGATGGTTTTCAGCTCCAAGAATCTAGAATGGATTCTCCTCAGGTTTCCAGTTTGTAGAGAAGGTAGATTTTTTTTCCTGAACAACTAGATGTGTTTATTTTCTGATAAGTATTTTGTGACTCTTGAAACTAATAACGATTATCTCTTTGATTTGATCACTAGGGAGTCCCATGTGTGTCTCATCTCAACAAATATTATAATATCCCTAAAGACAGGAGCTTTCGTGTAGTTATTTGTCTGGAGAACAGAGTTGCATCTGTCTCTATTAATCTCTTCATTTTCCCTTCATTGTTATTTCCTCATCCATCATTTATTCCCTAGTATATATACTTTCTTGTGAGGCATTTCAGTCTTTTTAAATCAAGTTATATTAGTTCCACACTTAATAGTTTCCAAGTCAGGCCAAGAAGTACAGAGGGAGCCTAACTTTACCTTTCATTATTTTGGTCAGTAATGAATTACATCTTCACTTAGTAGAGAGGATGAAGTTGCTGGGAGTGTATATGGTCTGTTCCATTTATTGTCTTTTGAGAAAAACGTTCTTGGTCACTTAATTGTTATAATCAGTAATTAGATCTTTATTAAATAATTTGTAAAATCCTATTCCGGAGTTCTGTGTGCTCATGTAAAACAAGTTTTTAAAATGCTGTCTTGATCTGGTTTGGAGTCACTGACTAGAGGCTGGTCTTTCTTGAGCATCCCATTAAGTCTGTACCCCAAGCATCTGCTTGATTGGGTTCTCACACTCTGGGCCACTATACCTGCTCTAATTGTCCCAGGGTCAGGATATTGGGCAACTAGAGTTCACCCCTGTTTCGCAGCCTGCTGAATTTATTCAAAGTAGCCAATCCTTAACCTGCTTGCCAGCCTCATCCTTTCCTTCCCACACAAACCACAGTGAAGGTGTTTGCCTGCAGTCTCCGTCCTCTGACTCACCCCAGTGCTTCTCCAGCGAGGTTGTCTTAGTCCATTTAGGCTGTTATAACAAAATGCCTGGGACTGGGTCATTTACAAAGAACAGAAATGTATTTCTGGAAGTTCTGGAGGCTGGGAAGTCTAGGATCAAGGCTCCGTCTGGGGCGACTGGCTCTCTCCACTTCCAAGATGGTGCCTTGTTGCTGCACCCTCACATGGTGGAATGAGGAAAGCAGAAGGGCACAAGGGGCTTAAGCTGCATCCCTTTAGCCTTTTTACAAGGCACTTATCCATTTATGAAGGTGGAATCCTTGTGACTTAATCACTTCCCAAGAGGCCCCACCTCTTAATACACCACAATAAGGAATGAGTTTCAGCATGAATTTTGTAAGGGACATGCCAAAATCATAGCAAGTGGCTGTGTTCTCCCCAAGGAATGGTGCAGATAGCAAAACTGTAAAACTCTTTCTGGTTTCTTTCTCTTGAGCTGCACCTTGGCCTCACCATACCTCACCCAAGGTAATATGCTTAAAATAGTGGGTCAGTTTTTCAAAGCCCACTTTTAAAAGATTTTCTATTTATGTTTTTAAGCTTTTTGTTTGATTTTTCAGAGACTCATGTTGGTATTTTCGATTTCTGTTCTTTTCAAATAATTTAAGAGATTAAAAATACAATGTAATCTATACAAAGTACAAAATTGTAATATAAGTTTATCAAAAATGTAAATTAAAATGGGTGTAAAAAGATTAAAGATTTTTAAATCTATGCTTGTAACAAGATATTTTCTCCCAAAACAGTCAAGAGAATCTATTACAATTAAAAGGTAAAATACAAATTATAGTAAATGAATATAACATGTTAAATGTTATAGAAATCACATTTATATAACTGACATTTTGAAGTTAATTTAAAAATATTGAATTAAATGTTATGAAATATTTTTATAAAGAGAACTATTCAAAATTCTAGAGTTCAATATGCATCAGATTGCCAGTGTAAAGAAATGGTAACATGCTTCATGTATGTTGTCCAGCCTAGTGGTTTTGAACCAATGAGACAGTGGCAACTTTGCCCTTTAGGAGAGAATTGGCAAGAGATATTACCTAGAGATATTTTTTGGTTGTCACAGGCATTGGGAAAAGAATTTCGAGTAGGGAGGCTTTACTGGACAGAAGCCAGAGATATTGGTAAATATCTTACAAAGCACAGAATAGCTCCCACAACACATAAAATAAATAACTTACAAATGTAAATAGGTTAGAGGTTGAGGAACACACACACACACAAAGGTAAGAGTAATATGAATAGCACAAGATTCTAAGATGCTCCTCAGCCACCACGCGTGATGGTTTCTTATGTTGTACTAATTTGTGAGTAGTTCTGGAACCATGGAACACAAAGAAAATCAAGAAAAACATTTAGCATTCCTGGGAAACAATACTTCATTACACAATAATCTGTTGTGTTCATGCTACCTCAGAGGAAAGATCTGACAAGTTAATGAATTTGTCTTGTCTCTTAAGTGCCTCTGCCACTGAAATCTTCCTCATACTCTAGAGCAGGGCTCATTCATTAGGAGTGCCACACCCCCAAACTTTTACAGCAATTGAATGAAGTTATGCTTTTTGTGGGAGATATGGGGCAAGAGATGAAGAGCATTTCTTGGAATAGAAGTGTTGTGCCAATATTAGATCCTGAGGGACAGAGGCACAAATGCAGTCTTCAATGCCTCTGTGTGTGTGTGTGTGTGTGCGCACGCACGCGTGTGTGTGTGTGCATGTGCGCATGTGCTATGCGGACCCCCTAAAGCACCAGCCCAGCACAAAGGCCTCTTGTGCTCAGATCTAAAGACAGTTCTGTCATAAATATTTTTAAAATGTGTGAAATTTGAGACCTTGGATTTTCAACTTGAAACCAGAAGGTGTTTAGCTGGGAATCAAGTCAGGAAATCAATGGACCCTGCTGTAATACTAGATTTCACTTTACATTTATTCCTGAATATTGTAATAAAGGACAAGCATTTCTGTAAGTCTGAAGGACTCTTGATGAAAGGGCAGTAGGTGCATAGACCAGTCCCAGGTAGTTGTTTGTGCCTAGAGCAAGATTAGAGGTGAAAGAGTGGATGTGGGTGAGGCCTGGGGGCACAGGGGCCCTTGATCCTGAAGCTGCCTTTGCTTGATTCTACCCAGGGGATTGTAAGGGAAAGAAAACTTCAGTTTAAACACTTTCACTATGCAGGATCTTATTTCCCTCCCCCACTCCAATTTCCCTGGTTCATTTTCTCTTAATTGGTCCTGATTGGAAGTCATCATAAATCAGAATAATTTCTCTTTCATGCTCTTCAAATTTTAACTTACGAAAAAAAAGTCTTCAGCTGGAAATGTCCATAAAAAATGAATGTCAGTGGTTTCATCTCTAACAGGGAGAAAATGAAACTCAGACATTTTGGAGTCACAGTCAAACTACCTCAGTATGATTGTGAATTGATTTATACAGGGCCTTAAGAAACTTCATGTCCTTTTTGGAATGTACTAAGCAGGAATCACTCTTTCACAAATCCAGAAATTATAGCCACCCGTGAAGTTAAATGCTATATCTGTCTTAGCCTGGGTCTGTACTAGGCTGATAATTTACTTCAAGACTCAAAAAGGCAATTTGACTCTGCTATCTAGTTCTCAAAATGACTTATTCAATACTGAGTATTTAGATAAAGACTGAAGATTTCTCTTTCCTCCCTCCCTTTCTGCTTCCCTTCCTCTTTTCCTTTCTTTCTCCCTTCCTTCCTCCTTTTCTCCCGTTCTTCCTCCCTTCTCCTTCCTTCCTTCCCTTTCTTTCCCCTCCCTTCTCTCCTTCTTTCTTTCCATTTTTTAACCCACATTCTGTCGGTGACATTCTGGTGACAGCCTGCTATCATCAGCAGGAACAGTGTGGGAAATATCAATTTATATATGGACAGAGGTTATACATGTTCCCTTAGCGCCAAGGTTGCAAATGGGAACAATCTGCTTTCTAGTAATTTCCAGTCATTATTTGTATAATTTAAAATCTAACATATTAAAGACATTTATGCATCAGTATTTATGAGTTGGCTAGATATCAACTACCAAATCTATAACGTAGAGATTGAGAAGGGGTAGGGTATGTATAAGTTACTTCATTTTGAAAAAGCCACAGAATTTATCTCCTTTATTAACTTCCTCAGCAAGTAGACTCTGGGCATGAGACTCACAGAAAGACATTTTAGTGAAACAAGTCCAGGAACCCAACTCAAATCATAGGGTAGTCTATTTTTTGGAGCAATTTTTTAATTTCAAAAACTCACACTGTTGGTGCTGTATAGCTCAGCCAGGAAAACTCAGATGTTAAGAGAGTAGAACATTTATCTTGAAATTATGTCTCACTCCCTTAGAGTTTAGTGGAGACACTTCCTGATAGAACTGTTAGTGCACCATCATCTCAGTAAGGCCGATAGGAAGGCTGCCTTACGTAGTTTTTCACTTAGTGGCTGTATGACCTTGAACAAGTCCTGAGCATCACTTTATTCATTAAACAGAGACAACAACTGCTGTTCTTACTTTGCAGAGTTGGGAAACCTAAAATTGGCAAATACCAGCTATAGTCCTGATGAAATACACAAAGCTTTATACATGTCAGGCAGCGGCATGATAACAAACATCAGTGGTCGTGAAGAACAATGAAGAGAGGATGGTTGTCTTTTTCTGGAGAGCAAAGTGTTCAAGACAGACTCCCAAGGATTAGTCAGGTGGAGCGGGGAAGGGGCACTGTAAGAGGAAGCCTAAAAAGGTGAAATAAAATTTCTTGCACTTCAAATGTTGCTGAGGCTTCGTCTAGCATTTAATCATTCTCTCACTTGATGAGGCTAGTTATACTTTGTTTACTGAAGGAAAAACAGATTTTAGACTGTTGAGATTTGGGGAGTGGCACCTACATGAGATACAGAAATATTTTCTCTTACAGGATAAATAAAAGGCTACTCGGCCAGAAAACCAGGCCTTTCCCTTCAGTCTTCCAATACCTCTCAAAAAAAGAGTTTGAAGATTTCTAAGCATTCATGTCTTAAGTAGGATTTCTCATTTTACTTATTGAGCTAAAGTAATTGTGCTCACAGGGTACTTTTCTGCCCATTTTCTATGCCTTTTGGTCATGTAAGTGAGGTGGTTGTAGAGACAGATGGACAGAGAAGGAAAGGGAGGGGGCAGAGATAGAAGAGGGAAGGAGTGAAAAGACAGGAGCGTTTATTGAGCATCTGCTGTGTGTCAAACACTGCATCAGGCGTTTTACATTTTAGGAAGTTAAATCATACAGTGTGGCACAGTCTTTGCCTATTCCAATGATTACTGGACATTTGAGATTAATTGGTTGTTTTCAGATTAAATGACAATAACTAAAAAAATGACTTTCTATCTCTTTGAGCCAGGTGGCACCTTTGAATGGGGAAAAAGAATTCCTCCTTGCCTTGCTAAATAGACAAGGTATAGTCCTGTACTCTTATGCCAGAGTTTCGTACTCTACAGGTTACCCAGCAGCCAAGTATTCTAGGCTCTGACGGAATGCTAAAGTCCTGATGAAGCTACTCACCAGCTTTTGAGAGTTTTTCTATATTTCCTGAGGAGCATTACGTTTACTGATAAGACATAGATGAATAAAGCTTAGAGATCAATTAACAGGCTAGATGCACCTTATCTAATCAGACTGTGACATTCACACCAAAGCTTTCCTTGAGTGCCTACCTAGAAGGTGTTTCATAGAGAACACAGATGCTTAAAATAGGCACCTGCCTTTTAAGATAAACACACTGGGATTCCAGATCTGGATTTTTGCTGGGTTGATACAATATTTGCCTTTTTTGGGGGTTTTGTTTTTGAGAGTCCTATCTTTGGATTAAAGGGCTTTGAAGTCTTCAGTATAATCTTACTTTTTTCACATTTTAGATAGGCTTTCACTTGATTCTATTGGCCTGCTGGAATTCATAGACTAAGGAGAAAAATAAAAGAGAAAAAGGAGGCTCAAGCTGAATTTGACAGTCCACAGGATTTTTTTTTCCATAAGCATGGTGGGGTGCTTTTGCAGGGTGATTTCCATGGTCTGTTATTGATAAGACCAACTCTCTGGATAGAAAGTCCTAAATCTCTTCTTCTTGTATAAGGGTGAAGTGCATCTGTCAAAGCAATAGAATTCTGGGACAGTGGTTACTAAAGTCTCTCCTTTAATTTAAAAGACTCCCCGACCCTACCATTAACTAAGTTAAAAAAAATACAAGAGATGTAACAGGTTGGCAGAGGGACATGAAAAATGAACTTTATTTGGAAATATTGAAATGGAAGCTTCACATAGAGATAACTAGTAGATGGGTTCAGAAATAGTCCTGAAACTCAGAAAAGAGATAAGGGCTGCACATGGCTCATTCAGGCCTAGATAGTAGTTGACATTTAAGTGAGATTTCCTAGGGACAATGGTGCATAGGGTGAGTGTGGAGGGAACATCAAGGTCTTGTGGCCCTGATGGCAGAAGAAAATCAGTACATAAAAATTACCACCAGGACATATGATACCCAACTGAAATTGAAATAAAAACTGTCTGTTGGTCTAAACCATGATGATGAAATTTTAGCCGTCTTCATAAATTATACTCTGAGATAGATGGTGGTGGTTGGTGGTAAAACAGAATATCTTTCAGAGCGCAAGATTTCATAGAGGTTTGCATGTAGGGGGATCTGGGGACCAGAGCGTGAGATAATGAGAGAAGTAGAGATAGGTATGTTTAAAGGGAGGGGAAAATATATGTGTGGGTATGTATATGAGTGTGTGTAGGCAAAACTGAACTGTGGAATATTCAGTGAATATCCCTTTGTATTTAGCAGCCATTTATAAAACTACTATTATATATAGAAATGTACTCCAGAAGTAACTGATGGATATACATGAGCCTTTGACCATGTGCATCATCCACCTGGTAAACATATTACTATTAAGTTTAAAATGATAACTCTAACATTTATGTCTGTCAACAAGGTGCACTTACAATTTCAAAAATTCAGAATAAGAGGGTGCTTATCCTTCTTTGGGTCAATTTATTTTAAAACTTGTTCATCAAACGTTTATGGACTTAGTTTCTTGCCAAATATTTACTGAAACATGTACAGGGTCAGGGAAAGTTAATTCCTCCTCTTGCTGGGCAGTAGGGTCACAGAGCAAAGCAGTATCTGGACATGGAGGTGAGAAGTGCAGTGCTGTCTCTCGTAGGTTCAGCATGTCTCTCATTAGGTAGATCTCCTCAGAAAGGCCAGCTCTGGGGGCAAAGGGCACTGATATGGTTTGGCTATGCCCTACCCGAATCTCATCTTGAATTTTAGCTCCCATAATTCCCACATGTCATGGGAGGGACCTGGTGGGAGGTAATTGAATTGTGGTGATGGAACTTATCTTTCCCATGCTGTTCTCATGATAGTCAATAAATCTCATGAGATCTGATGGGTTTATGTATGGCAGTTCCCCTGCACATGTTCTCTTGCCTGCCGCCATGTAAGATGTGACTTTGTTCCTCATTCACATTCTGCCATGACTGAGAGGCCTTCTACAGCCATGTGGAACTGTGAGTCAATTCAACCTCTTTCCTTTATAAGTTACCCAGTTTGTCTTGGGTGTGTCTTTATTAGCTGCATGAAAACTAATACAGGCACCTTGATCTTTAGCCCACTGTATGGTCTGAACAAAAGCAGCCTACACAAGCATTAGTCCCAGCATGTAAAAAATAACAGATCTAAAACTTAATCCTTCATCTATCCTTTTCCCCAGCAAGTTCTCCTCCTCCTGCATTTGATTCTCTTGTGACAGCATCATCATCCCCTCAGTAAGTGTTTTCCTATGTACTTTCTAAATTGTGACCCATGAATGGGTTATAAAATCAATATAGGGAGTCATGACCACCATTTAAAAACAACAATGGAATAGAAAATATCAGAGTGCACTATACATAGTAAGGCTAAATATATAAGGCCCTGCATGGTGCTGAGGCTTGGGCAGTGGGGAGGTTTTAGATGTGTGGGGCATGGGGGGGGGCCAACATTTGCTCCTTGATGTTGTCTCTCAAAGGCAATATCTGTAAAATATCCATCACCCCATATTCTAGATTGAATTGTATCTTCCAAAAAGATATGTTAAAGTCTTAACCCCAGGTAACTGTGAATGTGACCTCATTTGGATATAGGGTCTTTGCAGTTGTAGTCAAGTTCAGATAAAGTCATACTGGATTAGAAGGTGCCCTAAATCCAATAACTCACGTCCTTATGAGACAGAGATTTGAAGACAAAGAAGAAACAAGGAAGAAGGCCATGTGAAGATGGAGGCAGAGATTGGAGGCATTCATCTACAGGTCCAAGGATGCTGAGGTTTGCCAGCAAGCACTGGGAGCTAGAGAGAGGCTTGGAGCAGATCCTTCCCTACAGGCTCCCAAGGGTGAACAGTCTGCCCATAGCTTGATTTTGGACTTCTGGCCTCCAGAACTATGAGAAAGTTTTTGTTGTTTTAAGCACCTCGTTTGTGGTATGTTCTTATGGCATCCATAAGAAATCAGTCTACCCATAATCCTCATGGCCCCTTCAGGCCTCTGCTGGTGCCATGACTTGCTAAGGAGGGCATCTTTCTGGTTCCCTGTGGCTCCATGTACATTCACTATACAGGGGCTCACTGTGTCTCTGCTCCCCTTGGTGTTTTACTTCAGTTTGGGGAAGTTATTTAAAAAATAATATTCTGCCATATAGTTAACACACTTTTCTATGGTCTATGATTTATGTGACTATTTTCTGAGGAGAGAGACTTTATCTTTTTAAGTTATTATCTCTAATGCCCAACCCTCGTGTGTATTTAATGTATGAGTCTGGTTGACAATGTGTCTGAAGGAGGAAATAATGAACAAAGGTTCTCAAACATCTGTGCAATACCACCATTTCTGGCAACACACTTAAAGGAATTAAAACATAAAAAGTTTTTTAAATAAACGCATTGGAAAAACTGAGAAGAGAAACGTTCATTGTTGTAACATTAGTCGTTTGTTGCCATTCATCAGTGTCAGTAGGACTGTTTACTGCCCCGGCCATGTTTTTAAAATTTATTTATGAGGTAAATTTCTGACAATTTTAAGGATCACATACCATGAGATCACAAACCTACTCAAACTACAGTCAGATGTGTAAAGAAAATTTAGTTTCTTAATTTTTCAATAGCAATCTGATCTTCTTCACAAGCCTCCCCCCATTAAATACTGGAAGAAAAGACATAGCTGTATTCTCATCTTGTGTTTAAATAGTCTCTTTACATAAATTGGCCTGTGTTTAGAGGACTCAAATAAAACGCTCAATTTAAAAAAGTTTCTTCTTTATGCCTATTGTATTAGCTTTCAGAAGGTTGTAACCACATGTCCCAGACTGGGTAGCTTCAAACAGACATCTATCGTCTCATAGTTCTGGAGGCTAGACGTCTAAAGTTAAGGTGTTGGCAGGGTCTTGCTCCATCTGAAACTTGCAGTGAGTGCTTCCTTGCTTCTTCCTTGTGTCTTTTAGTTTGCTGGCAATCTTCGTTGGTCCCCAGCTTGCAGCTGCATAACTGTCATCTCTGCCTTTATAATGACATTGGCATTCTCTCAGTGTGTCTCTGTTGTCAAGTGATTGCATGCTTTTAAGGACACCAGTCACATTAGATAAGAAGCCCACTGTACTCCAGTATGACTTTGTCTCAACTCATCATGTTTGCAACAAACTTATTTCCAAATAACATCACATTCCAAGGTACTGGGGGCTAGGACTACAACATTAAGTTTTTACAGGGACACAATTCAAACCAGGACCTCCTATCTTTTCTTTAAGATGGCATTGAGGTACATGAAGGAGAGTGATGACTTACCTGACCATGGGTCTCTGTTTTTTGCTGGTCTCTGCTGAGGGATGGGTGTTCCAAGTTGCTTTTAGGAGTGATAGCTGAAGTACAATTCATTCTATTCTTGTTCTAATAATGTCCACTGCCGAAATGTGATGCTGGCACACCGGTAATCCATTCTCTCTCTGCTTGGTCAGTTCTCAACTAACTTGTTAGTTTTCCTTTCTAAGCATGTGGGAAATTTGCAGTCTGATTTCTCAATCCTATCCCCACCATCAGAGACTGAGGGCTCTTAGGAGAGTTAATTTCTGGCTTTCCTTCTGCCTAAACATGATGAGCCATTAAGATTCCACTACTGGTCCTGTGCGGTGGCTCACTCCTGTAATCTCAGCACTTTGGGAGGCCGAGCCAGGTGGATCACCAGGTCAGGTGTTCGAGATCAGCCTGACAAACATGGTGAAACCCTGTCTCTGCTAAAAATACAAAAATTAGCTGGGCAGGGTGGCACACGCCTGTAATCCCAGATACTCAGGAGGCTGAGGCAGGAGATGGAGGGTGCAGTGAACTGAGATTATGCCACTGCATTCCAGCCTGGGTGACAGAGTGATACTTGGTCTCAAAAAAAAAGTAAAAAGATTCCATTACTGTAGCACTCCTACGTAAGGGCTGGCATTCTCAGTGTGTCTCTGTCTTCACATGACCATGTATTTACCAGGATACTAGTCACATTGGATTAATGTAATTCCATAAACAGCCTCTACCCAGAGGCATAAATAGGAGGCAGAGTGAAAACCTTTTTGCTTTTGATCTCTTCCATATCTAACTGTGGGTTTTTGCTTCCCACGCCATCTACTTTCACAAGATTGGCCTGAGATGAAGTAAGAGGAAGAAAACAATAATAAAAGACTGTGGGGTGTGTACCTCACTCCTGTAATCCCAGCACTTTGGGAGGCTGAGGCGAGTGGATCGCAAGGTCAGAAGTTCAAGACCAGCCTGGCCAACATGGTGAAACCCTTTCTCTACTAACAAAACAAAAGTTAGCCAGGCATGGTGAGGTGCACCTATAATCCCAGCTACTCAGGAGGCTGAGGCAGGAGAATCAAGTGAATCCGGGAGGCAGAGGTTGCAGTGAGCTGAGAATTGTGCTACTGCACTCCAGCCTGGATGACAGAGCAAGACTCCATCTCAAAAAATTTTAAAATAATGATAATAATAAAAAAGAAGGACTGTGACATCTGCCTTCCTTTTCTACCTCTGTCTTCCACTTTCTTTCCACAATTTCTTGGGCTAAAAGGAGTAGGCCTTTTTTTTTCCCTCTGTGTCAAACTGACCTTAGACATCAAGGCAACAAACCTTATTGCCAGATCATCATGGAGGAAGAGGTACGCCCTTTTCAGTTTGAAAGAAACTATGATTTGAGTCTTCTAGAAATGGATTTTGATATGAGAGCCTGAAGTTGTCTTCGAATTAGGAATAACATCACAGAAAATATTATCTCACATGCTAATAACTTGGATTATAGTGTATTAATTAAGAGAATAGGCTTTGGAGTGAGACTACCTGTATTCAAATCCCGGTTCATCACTCACTGTTTGAAATTGGGAAAGTGATTTAATCTTTGAGTCACTGTTTCCTGGTCTTGAAAATAGGAGTAATAAAAATAATTCATTTGAGAGTTATTGTGAAGATTCAAGGAGGTAACAAAATTTTCCAAGAGCACCTAACACATAATGACTGCTCAAATGTTGGCCAATATTACTAGTAGTATTATTTTGTATTATATACTTTGATATTATGCTATGCCTTTTTCTTTTTCACTCCCAGAAAATTGTAGCCTTCTTTCTGTGGCATTTTCTCTGGCAAGCCATTGTGTGTCATACAACAGTATGCATCCTCAGTTTTAATACCAATACATTTCATACTTCAACCGCAAATTGCTAACATATCCCTGGGAAGGTTTGCAGCCCATCAGCTGTGATGGTGAGCTGATTCAAATCCAATGATGCAGGGCTGAATAACTGCATGTCCAAAGATAGTCATCAACTTTGTAAACTAAAGGGGACAAGTGATTCACCACTTAAATGCTAATACAGACATGACATCATTTACTTCTTTTTCTGTTGCTTTATTAAATAGTGCTTTTCTTTGTATTCTGAGTATAGAGAAAAGATGACATTGTAGGACAGTTTTCATCCATCTATGTGATGTATGTATCAATTTAAAATAAATATGATAGAAAACCTTATGAAATAAATCTTATCCTTCCTGATGGAAAGAGGATACTTTGATGTCTGATTTTTAATTCACACTGCTATCTGGAAACCACCCTGATGATTTATTGATTTTGAGAGTAAGAGCTCAACTGAAAGAGAAAGTTCTACAAAGACAAAAGACTGCTCTAACCAACTTTGTATTAGCTTATTACTTTTGACAAAGGACTTCTCCTTTATGGGTGATATTACATGGGGCTCTACCTAGCAAACATTCTTGTAGAATAATTTGAAAAATAGTAGATCCTAATGCACAAAATCTCTCCATTTACCTTTGTACTATTAAATGCTTATTGAAATATGCTTTGACTACCAGTTTTCTTTCTGGAAATTATAGGGTTTGGAAATTACTGAAGTGAGAATTAGTGAAGTTCTGCTCTATTTAACCCAAGCTTTCCCTACTACAGCTTAAAAGCCATTAGTTCTTATTCTGTCTTCTTGACTAATGAGAATAATTGATTCCTGTCTTCTTTTTACATTATACATTTATGTATTTTTGTCCATTAAGCTTTCCCTTTTAAAGTGATGTTTTCAAGAAATGCCATATTGATCATCTGTGAGTAGAAGTTCCTGGTTTTACTAATATGAAGAGGTGAGTAACCTTATTTCTGTGTCATTAAACCAATCGGTAGAATTGGAATTAGACAAACAGATCTTTCCCGTCTCTAACTTTAGTGTGTCTATCAAACTGAGATAAAATGCTTTGCTTAAGGCGTTTCATCTACCTCCTTACTCACTAAATATAGAATTTTCTTTATATAATTTTTGAGCAAGAAGTCTCATTTGAAACCGTGCAACCCAGTTTCATCATTTTACAGATGGCCTAAGATGGATAAGTTCTCTTTAGCCCTGAGTTTTCTGACATGCCAGAAATATGTTCCTCTTCTTCTTCATATGGCCAACATATCTTACCTTTAAGGTGTCGGCTAAAAGCTGAAATGTTAAATGTCATGACTTTAAAAAGACCTTCTCTGACTCTCTTATTTAAGAAAAATATTTGTCCTTTATCACTGCATTTTCTTGATTTTCTTCCTAGAACTTACTATATGAATCACAATGTGCTGCATTTTACTTATTTTCTGCCTTTTCTGCTACACTGCAAGACACATGAAAGCAAGGTTTCTGATGTGATGCTTACCAGTATGTACCCAGTGCCCCAGGAAGATGCCTGGTACTGTGTAGGTACTGGATTTGAGAGCTGAGACCAGAACATACCTTCTTTCTTTTCACACACTCACACACCCCCCGACCCCTGAGATAAATTGGCACAATTGTTTACTTAAAATTCTTGATCTTGTGATTGCCATTGGGTTTTTGCTGGTAGAGTTGCAGCTTTAGTCTGCATGGGAGTTCTTATGTTTGTATTATATGAAAGAAACTAGCGCAAGCATGCAGAAATCATTAGCTATAGGGCCTGGAAGCAGAGTGATCACTTTATACTTCTTCCAAAGAGGAAATTTAGGTTCTGAAAGTGGCAAATGCATGGTAAGCTAAAGAACTGGCTTGAAAACAATAGGTAGGCATACTTGTGGAATAAGCCGAAACCAGTTACTGTGAGAACCTGGTTACAGTAAGAAATTATGCTGAGCCATAATTTACAACTATAATTGAAAGTAAGATCACCTATAGGGCTTCTGAAAAATGCTGATGCCCTTCCATAGGATCCATTGGATCAGAAACTCCAGTGATGGGCCCTGGGTATGTATATGTTTTAAAATTGTCACTTGTCATTCTGTTGATTCTGTTGTATACCCAGAGTTTAGAACACACTTTGGTCTTGGTTAACCAAATTTGTGTGTGCTGTGTTGAGTATTTTTTTTGAAAATCAGTAAGTCACTACAGTGGCTGCAGATTATGCATGATATTTAATTTTATTGATTGCTGTGATTTAACTATGCCCCTAAAAAGCATGAATTGAAAGCTTAATTCCTAATGCAACAGTATAGGGAGGTGGGGCCTAATGGGAGGTGTTTAGGTCATGATGGATCGACCTTCATGAATGGATTAATGCTGATTATAAAGGGCTTGAGGCTGCAAGTTCTACTATATCTTGTGTTCTCTCTCTCTCTCTCTTGCCCTTCTGCCTTCTTCCATGAAATGATGCAGCAAGAAGGCCAGATGCCAGCACCTTGACATTGGACTTCCCAGCCTCCAGTACTGTGAGAAATTTATTTTCTTTATAAATTACCCAGTTTGTGGTATTTTTTATAGCAGCATAAAATGGACAAAGACATTAATTTTTTGTAGATAGCCATTGATAGTATTATGTTAGTCTACTGTCTACATATTTGGTTATAGAACAGTAATGAAAATGGTTCTGACTTATTTTAAATGTGGTCCATCTACATAGTAATTCTGTGGGAGCAATTACTTTTCTGGAAATATGCCAATTGTGCCTTCATGTAGATTTGTCACCTCCCGCCACCTACTCACCATATGGATTCCTTCTCCTGTTTTAAGTCAGGTTTTAGGGCCTGTCTCCTTTAGCAAGTTCCCATAAACAGTTCCATCTACTCTTCTTAAGCACACTGTTTGTCAAACTAGTGCCAATTTACCTTTGTAAATTACAGCGTCTTATCATGCACATGCTTCTATGCAAGTACTTCTATGAGCTGCATATTAGTCATGATGTCTACTTTAATAGTAGTTTAGTAGATCCTTGCAAGGATCCAAGGTCATATGGATTCAGCTGATGAATGGACAGTAAATATTTGTTGACTAAGTGAGTGGCCAAGCCATACTCATTCCAGGAAAGCTTTCTCACAAGGGTAAGTTAAAAAAAAAAGGGGTGAGGGGAAGATTTGTTGGCAGTTTGTTTCTGTGAAATAAAAATGAAATAGAGTTTTCTTTTTTCTTGTGGCTGATTTCCTTTCACAGGTTTCTTTACCAACTGGCCAGTGGCCAACTTTGTCAGAGCTGAAACAACAGACAGCTAGAAAAGAGGTTCTCAGTTGATAAATATTTGATTTACAAGGTATTGAGAGGTTTGAAGAAATGCAAGGGAGTTTGCCTAATGGGAGTTGTGTTTAATATAGTGAGGAAGATCACCAATAACCAGGGCTGTTTTTCTTTGCAACGGCCAGTGGGCACCTAAGTTTCCCAGCCTCGTTGCACTACAGATTGTGCTGGACTGAGCTGACACCTAAGCAAAACTGAGGACTGGGAAGCTCTTGGTTCCACAACAGAAATACTGCTGAAGGGAATATTCTTAGATTTTCTTTTCTTCTTTTCTATAACCTGTGATAAATATTGCATGTCTCAGCAGCATAGGGAAAAAAATGATTGATCCTTTCTCAGTGATATAGATATGTGGCTGTATATGTTATATGCAGAATGAATGATTGAGAGGAAAAGTGGGGAGAGGGGCATGAGAGAAACACAAGCCACTATGTATAGAATTGCCAATAGCAATCTATCAAAGGAATGTCAGGAGTGCTAGAATAGATGGTGGATTTTATCTCTAATTTAATCATTTGTTGTTTTTCTGTTATCAAAGTTTTGTTTCTTTTTAAATTTTACTTCTCATTCCCTCCCACAAAGTTCCAAAGAAATAGTCATGATTAGGAAAAGAATAATAAACTAATTGAACCAAATGCTTAAGAAAAAAAAATGTGCTGCCTTTTATATATGCCATGAATCTTATATATAAAGATAATCCTTCTGATCTAGCACCACATCTTAAGAACACTGCACTTTAAATTATTTTCCCCTACCACAGGAATAGTGCAGACCATTCTTTCTCAGTGGGGACAATATTGCAACGAAGGAAGAAGTTAAAATTGATTTGAGGGGGAGGTGAAATAATTAGATCTCATTGTAGTTTATGGCTCTCCAATGAGCCATAGTACGTACATAGATATACAGTATCTGTCTTTTATTTCAATCTCTCCTAATAACAACAGCTTTAATTATGGAAATTTTTCTTTCTGAATGTATTATTTTGGAGGATATTTAACCAGGTGGTTTTACGAGGACTTTGCTTTGTAGGAAACTTCGTTTCAAGGCTAACAGCTAAATGAAAGAAGAGCCTGTGTGGGCTAGTGGGCCTAAGTCTAAGTTCTTCACAGATTATCTACCTGTTAGTCTCCCTGAACTGTTAGAAAGTGTGGGAAAGTGGGTGGAAGATGTTTATTACAATTTTGGAAAAGTGTGCTGCCCTCTGATCGTAAATACTACATAAATGTTGAAAGGCAGTTAGTAATATACTTGGGTCTGTTAATCCAAGCCATGAAAAGAGTTTATGAGCGCTCTCTAGAACATTTATTTCTTTCCCTCCATGTTTCCATAGGATGAACATTATTCAGTATCTCTTTTAGAAGAGTCTTGTTTTGTTTGCTGTTGTTATCTGTGTCTGTTGTGTCTTTCCATCTAAATTATATACTCTGAAAGAGAAGAACCCATGTATAATCACAAAACATTAGAGGAAAAGGAAGGGAACTCATTTATAAAGCCAGAATTCACTTGTTAGTTCATCCATTCATTCATCATCCAACAAATATTTATTGCACACTTAGCACATGACAGGCTGTCTTGTTTTGTTTTCTGCTGCTATAACAGAACACCCGAGACTGGATAATTTAGAAAGAAAATAAATTTATTTGTTTCATGGTTCTGGAGGCTGGGAAGTCCAAGATTGAGGGGTTATATCTGGTAAGGGCCTTCCTGCTGCATCATCCCATGAGGGAGGGCAGAAGGGCAAGAGGGCAAGCTTGATGGAGAAAGAGGGGGCCAAACTCATCCTTTAATCAGGAACCCACTCCTGAGATAACTAAGCCATGTCCTCGATAATGGCATTAATCCATTCATCACGGCCGAATCTCATCACCTAATTGTCTCTTAAAACTTCCATCTCTTGTCAGGCACAGTGGCTCATGCCTGTAATCCCAGAACTTTGGGAGGCCAAGGCAGGTGGATTGCTTGAGCCCAGGTGTTTGAGACCAGCCTGGGCAACATGGCAAAACCCTGTCTCAAAAAAAAAAAAAAAAAGCCAGGTGTGGTGGCACATACCTGTAGTCCAACCTACTCAGAAGGGTAAGGTGAGAGATCACCTGAGCGTAGGAGGCAGAGGTTACAGCAACCCAAGACTGTGCCACTGTACTCTAGCATAGGTGACAGAGACCCTGACACACATGTGCGTACACACATAGACACACCCACACAAGAAATACCACTTCTCAACAATGTTACAATGGAGATTAAGTTTTCAACACTTCAGCTCTGAGGACACATTTAAACCATAGCATGGACACTGTGCTGAAACTTTAGGAGGTACATATATAAATTGGTCATCAATTTATCATGCTTTTAGAGAGCTTAAAGTTCAGTAACAAGAATAACACACTTTTGCATGCCTTCCCCTTGCCTAAAACAAAATTTTCCTAATGGCTGCCTATTGAATAGATCGTGATTTATTTACTTATTCTCTTATCATTGGTCTTTTAATTCTTCATTATAAACAATACTGCAAGGAACACCCTTACATATAAAACTTAATTAGTAAATTTTTATTTCTTTTTTTTTTTTGAGACGGAGTCTCGTGTTGCTCAGGCTGGAGTGTACTGATGTGATCTCAGCTCACTGCAGTGTCCACCTCCCAGGTTCAAGTGAATATCCTGCCTCAGCCTCCACCACACCAAGTTAATTTTTGTATTTTTAGTAGAGATGGGGTTTTACCATGTTGGCCAGGCTGGTCTCAAACTCCTGACCTCAAGTGATCCGCCCACCTCGGCCTCCCAAATTGCCGGGATTACAGGCACGAGGCGCCATACCCAGCCACTAAATTGTTATTTCTATTATAATTTTCTACAAGTGGAATTACTAGCCTCAAAAGTGCAGAGTCTTTAAAATGTCTTGATTTTAATGCTATTTTTATATTGCTCTTCAGCAAATTTTTACCAATTTGCACTGCTGGTAGCAATGTGTGAATGTGACTATCTCACTGTACTCTCACTGGCATTGAGTATTGTGAAATCTTAGTTAATTTAATACAAAGGAGAAAAAGCGTTATTTGAAACAAAAAATGATTACAGCAATTTATGCTTTTTAAAGAAGATAGCATAATTCAAAATAATGAGAAAACAAATATCTAAACTACTCTATTCCTTTCAGAGAAACTTGTGGAATCAATAGAAGAGCAAGGCAGGGTATTTCAACGTTTCTGTCAGTTCAGGTTTTCTGTACTGAAGGTGGAACATGGAATAGAGATTTATTATTTAGGGGAAAATATCAGTGACTCAGGATGCCTTGAGCCAACTAGGGGGTAGAAAACTGCAGGATAAATGAGAAACTTGAGTTTTTGATGTGGGCAGGAGATGAGGGGGTAGGGTGCAGGTAAGTCTGAGGAGAGGAATTCTGAAAGAGAGCGGCTAGCAGTTTCTAAAGGAAGTAGAAGAAAATAGTCAACCTCTCTGCCACCATAAATCTCTGGAAAGTCTGTTCTTGATATGGAAATTAAGGAAGGGATATGCTCCATGTCTGTGGCATCATTTCCAAAGGACATTTTACCTTGTGAAATGGCAAGATGCTCCATTTATGCTCTGCACTCACGGACCCAAAGTGGAATAAGATTTAGAAAGAGTTACAGGTGATTCTGAAGAGCTCTACAAGAGTTAGGCTTTTCCTCTCTGAAAAACTAAATTGGGTTATATTTTACAGATATTTAAAGTTAGATATTTTTTACTAGTCATGAGGCTGAACATTTTTTTTTCCATATGATTTAAAATTTTTTTTTGGTTGTTCATTTTTTTCTTCTATGAATTGTCTACTCAGATCCACTGCCACTGGCATTTGCAACTCACATGAAAATATTGTACTGTATGAGCTGTATGGGAATAGGATGAAACATATTTCTCTGATGTCAAGACCAAAGCAGTCTTTATAAAGGTAGCTAATATTCAGTCAATAACACAACTCTAGATGGTCTTCCTAGAGGATAAGGGCTAAGGAACACCTGTGCCATTATGGGTCCCCAACAACTATTTGTTGAATGTGTAAGATAACTGCCTTGAGTCTGCTGATTTACTAGGAAAAGGCTAGGAATATCCTACTTAGAATCCAGTAGCAACAAAAAATCTTGTCTCTATCAACTTCCTCCAGAAGCATTCTCTTAGTTCCAAATTGGCCATGAGAGTTCAGAGATACAATGAGCATTTTCTCAGCAGTCTGAGCCATAAGGTGCATTTTTCTAGAAAGCAGGAAAGGAAGAAGAAACAGTGAAAGTACCTTAAGACCATACTTGGGATGCTGTCTAACAATGTGATAAAGTTTAGACAGCCTGTATTGTGGAGATGGTCATACTATGCCCAGGAATACAGATTTTAGGGCTAAATGCCAGCCTACTTTGTTGATCTCCTCTTTCCATGCTAATGAGATGTTCAGTTTTCAGCGAAGTAAAATTCACATGCCAAAAAAACAAAAACCAAAGGTGACTTTGTTTTGCTTTCGACTTGAACATTATCAGAATATCCATGAAAAAAGTCAACCTCAAAAGGGCTTATCATCATAATAGCAATATTTTAAAAGTGATAAACTTCAAAAGCGGAATGGGCTTTTGTTTGTTTTCCTGCTGGGACAGATAGTGTTCCACAGGATCTTCCTCTGGGAATCCTTGTCAAAGGATGAAAAGAACAAGGTTTGTGTAGGCAGTGCCAGCTCCTATTCCCTTCAAAAAACAAACAAAACAACAAAAACAGTTACCTCTTCCAGTAGTTTGCCAGGTGGATAGAGTAAAATTTCGGTTGACCTGCTATTCATTGATTGTTGTAAAAAGGTAATAGAATTATTTCAGAAGCTTATTTAATTAACTTATTTCATTAAGATTCTGCCTAAAAGGGAGGAGGCTAAGGGTGGAAAATATTGAGATGAAAGTCTTTTTGGATCCAGATCATTGATAAATTGATTATGACACTAATCAGACCCACAAGCTGGAGAACAGGAAACATGGGGACAAGTTTATTAGGTTTACTTAAATAAACCTAGGTCCTAGAATTGCAATGACATCGCTCATAGCTATAACCTATTCTAAGGAGCAGTTTAGAACTGTTCAACCTGATTTAAATTGTCTTGCAGTCTCCAAGAAAGTCCTGATTTTGTACTCCCTGTGATTTTGAGATTCGGATAGATCTCACCTTTACTAGATGGGGGCAGATTTGCAAGTCCTAATTGTGCCTGAAAACGATAAAATGGACTTCCTCTACCAACTTGACCCTTATGAAACTGAGGGCCAGATTCAGAGTTTGTGTTAACACTGACACAGATGGGGCTATGTGAATGATGTGGGGTTTTTGTCTTCCCACAGGTCATCTGTGATTGTGGTCTGGAATTTTCTTCTTGAGGATATATCTTAACTCTATATTATCTATGTTAATTATTAAGACTCTTAGATTGGTGAATCACAGAAAACCCAACTTGAGTTGGCTTAGGCAGGTAAAAGGAGTTTATTGGCTTGGGGAACTGTGAAAAGTCAAGCTACAACTAACTTCATACATCCCTTGATCTGGGGGCTAAAATGATGCAAACAAGACCAATTCTGTTTTTGTCTCCTCATTCTGCCTCCTTTACTGACTTCATTCACAGCTCTTTATGGAGGCAGGTGGGCGGCTTTTAGCTCCAGTGCCGCATCCTTCAAAATTCATGTCTTATAGAAAATAGAACTTCACACATTAACTAGTTTAGATACAAGTACAGTATTGGGACTAATTCTCATTACTACAGCCCCAGATGAATCACTGTAGCCAGGACGCTGAAATTTTATTCTTGTGCAGTTCTGAGTGACTTGTTTATTCCTGGAGCTAGTCCGGTGTCAACAATGTCAGAAATCCATACCAGGAGAGAGAAGGAGGGCAGGTGAGCAAAGGAAACAGGAGAGGCACTGATATTACAAAATTTAGTGCACAATTCTGCAGGCTTACTAAAGACATTGTAAACCCAGCTTCTGCTAAAGACCAAAGACTTAGGTCTATTTGGAGTAGGAATTGGCAAACTGAGCTGTCACTAGAAGACCTAGTGCCTCCTGCCTCATGAAAGCAATTGGAGGACAAACATCTGTTTTTAACAGCCCCTTGGAAAACAGAAGGTTCACCTCTGGGAAATGGGCTCTTGACCTACAATGAAATACCTGTGTGAAACTCTGTCATTTCTTCTGCTACAACCTTTGTTTTTCTTTGTAGCCAGCATAAAAGTTGACAGTTTAGTATCAGCTTACTGGGATGCTGTCCATCGAAGAGAACTATCAAAGTTTCAGCATTAGAGTTGGATATAAAATAAATATAATAGTCCCAGTAAGGTATTTTCAGACACAAGGAATGTCATTCATTTGGCACCATAATCAGTAAACAGCTGGAGTTTATGAAGACATATTATTGATCCTCTTGTGACACTTTTTCTCATGGGGAGATAATCCACTTTCAGGACTTCAAATACAGTTATATGTAGATAGAGGTTACTCACATCTTTCTCCAGATGAGATTCAGTGTCTAGGTCCAAATAAAATTCAACTCCTGCTACCATTTCAAACCCATTATATTTAATACTGAACTGAATATCTCGAGTCCTGTTCCACCTCCTGTGTTCTCTATCTTGGCTTACCATTTCACCAACCCAATCTAAGCCATAAACTTGGGAGTCATTTTAGACCCCTCCCCCAGATGATACCTGTTGACACTTTTTGCATCTCTCAATCCATCTTCTATAGGATGTCCAGTCACATATTCATTCAAGCCACATTTTACATGTCTAAATTTCATACCTACCATGTGAAAGATCTGTTTTAGATATTGGTATACAACAGTGAACAACACAAAGGTCCTGCTCTCATAAAGCCTGTATTTTATTGGGAAGAGAGACTGAATATGTGAATAAATATAAATAAAACAGGGAAGGGGCAGAGGGAGAGTTTGAAGTGAGGAGTTGTTATTTTCTGCAGGATAGTCATGGAAAGTTTCTCTAATGAAATAACATTTGTCAGAAGACATTAATAGGGGTTAGTGTACATGCGAAGGATACCAAGGAGTCCCAATTAGCTGAAGTGGAAGGATCAAAAGCATGATGGCAGCAGACACTGACAGGGTAATCGACATAGGGTGGGATCAGATCGAGGGAGGGCATTGTAAGGTTTTGGATTTTATGGAGTAAAAGGAGAAGTCATTGGAGAGTTTCTAGACAAATAATGAGTTAATCTAACATTTTAAAAAGAACAGTATGAAAACTGGAAATGGGAAACAGACTATAGTTTTAGGGTTGTTATGGACTTTTATCTCCCCAAAATTCATATGCTAAAGTCCTACCCCATAACACCACTATATTTGGAGATAGGATCTTTAAGAAGGTAATTGAGGTTAAATGATGTCATAAAGTTGGGCCCTAATCGGATATGACCGATGTTCTTACAAGAAGAGAAAGAGACACCAGATCTTGATCTCCCTCCCTCCTCTTTCTTTGTCTCTGCATGTGAAATCACCTTTGCAAAGATTATTACAGTGAGAAAAATCTGACATAGGAAAATCATGGCAGTGAAAGAAATTTGACTTGATCAACCCCATCTTGCTTCTAACCTTCGAGCTGCCTTTGTTCATTCCTGGGCATAGGCCAAGCTAACTATGAGAGGAATTTAGTTTATAGTTTAACTTTTTTTCTTTTTTTGAGTTGGAGTCTTGCTCTGGCTGGAGTGCATTGGCATGATCTCAGCTCACTGCAACCTCTGCCTCCTGGGTTCAAGCAATTCTCATACCTCAGCCTCTCAACGAGCTGGGATTACAGGTGCCCACCACCACGCCTGGCTAATTTTTGTATTTTTAATAGAGACAGGATTTGCCATGTTGGCCAGGCTGGTCTCAAACTACTGACCTCAAGTGATCTGCCCGCCTTGGCCTCCCGAAGTGCTGGGATTACAGATGTGAGCCACTGCACCCAGCCAATATAGTTTAACTTTGAAACAAAGATGATAACAGCATTTCCCAAAAACAAATCCCCTCCTTGCTTGAGGATCAGACCACTTTTGCAAAAACTAATGAATTAGCCATAGATTAGAAATTGTGGCTCAGGAGTCATGCAGCCAGAGGTCACAAGATTCCCAATCTTCTCAATTGTTTCAATAGATGACATCACTCTTGTAAAATCTAAGATTGGTGTTCAAGGTATTTTTCAGACCCTGAATTCTGATGGACCAGCTGGCACCACCCAGACTGATAAACTGGCTCATCTAGCTTTGTTGCTTTCACCCAGGAACTGGCTCAGTGCAAGAGAACAAGCTCCGACTCCCTGTGATTTTATCCCTGACCCAACCAATCAGCACTCCCTATTCCCTAACCCCTGTCTGCCAAACTATCCTTAAAAATCCCTAGCCTCTTCACTTTCAGGGAGCCTGATTTGAGTGATAACTCCAGTCCTTCTGCTTAGTTAGCTCTGTGTTTATTAAACTCTTTCTCTGTTGCAAAATTGGCTGTTCTTACTTCATCAGCTTTTCTGGGCAACAGGCAAGATGAACCTATAGAGCGATTACACATGGGTACAGCGGAAAGGCCCTGTGAGGACAAAGCAAGAGGGTAGTTGTGTGTGAGCCAGAAACAGAGGCTTCCCAGAAACCAACCCTGACAGCCCCTGATCTTGGACTTCTGCCGTCCATAACTGTGAGAAAATAAATTTCTGTGGTTTAAGCAACCCACTGTGTAGTACGTTGTTAGGGCAGCTCCAGCAGACTGATATAAACTACTATAACAAAGATACCCCCATATGTAAGATAAAGGTACATTTCTTTCTCATAGAATAATCTAAGTTCTAGGCTGGCGGACAATTCTGCTCCATTCGATTATTCAGGGGCTCAGGCTTTTCCATCTTGTTTCTCTATGAAGTTTTCAGTATTGTCATCATCTGCATTGCTAAAGCCATATTTCTGTGTTGCACCAGACTGACAAGAAGAAAAGGTGTATAAAAGAGCAATCTCAGTCTCTTAAAAGATCTGTCTCAGTAGTGGTTCATACTCCATTGTCATGAACTTTGTCATGTGAGTAGGGCAGGGAGACTGGGAAATGGAGTAAAGCTGGTGACCGATTGTATGACTATGGGAGAAGGGGAGAACAGATTATATTGGACAACTAATTATTTCTACTACTGCCTGATCCTTTGGCCACCAAACATCTGTGTACCTTTCTTTTTATGTAAAAAATGCACACAATACCTCTTTAAAAAAGACAACCCTAAGTCCCACCAAGTTTTGAATTTAGATCAGAGCCCAGAATCTCTGGGTGATGAACAATTTTCTCCATCAAATCTGGGTATACTAGGAGTATACTAGGAGGATACAAAAACTAAAAGACAAGTTGTTTGCAAACTCAACAGTACAACAACACACCCTATACGCAATCATGGACTAGGAATAGGATAATCATATTAAAAACTCCCAATTGGAAACAAACAAATGAACAAACAACAGTCAGTGGTTTACGTAGTGATGGGTCCTGCTGTGTAGAAATTGCTTAAATGCCCTAATCTGGCAGTTGAATTTACTTGATTTAATCCTGGTTCTGCTTTTTCAAAGGAGTTTACTGTCTATTTTCTTCCTAGAAACTATCCAAAGTGTCCTCTGTAGGGACTGTGTCACTTTTGCAGCCTGCTTCTTGCTTGTTCAAATTTGGTGATAACACATTTGTTTTAAAGGTCAGTCACAGGTGTTTTGCAGACCAGGCTTTGGTTCCTTTGGAAATACATTTCTCAAAAACATGATAGATTTCTGCTGTATTCATTCTCAGTCACATTTGGCTGTGGCAAAATCCAAGGTTTTGTCCCCCTAGCCTTAGTGTTTTCACTTGTTTTATGTCATTCTGTCTTGCTACCCATCACCGACCTCCACCACCCACCCACTTGCTACCTTAATAGCTCTCTGAAACAATAGGCTTGGATAAGAAGGCAAGATAAGACCTTAAAGTTTGGATTCTGTGATCAGAAAGCTTTATTAGCCTTCAAACCCTGATCCTTTCTATTCTTTTCCATTTCTGCCTGCCAGCAGGCTAATTCTCAACTGAGCTCATCACTTCTTTGTTATAACTTGCAAGCAATAAGGAGCTGTTCTTTCTTTTTTCTTAAGTATTTATTTTTTTATTTTTATTTTTATTGTTATTTTTAAAAATATATTTTATTGTACTTTAGGTTTAGGGTACTTGTACAGAACATGCAGTATTGTTGCATAGGTACATACATGGCAATGTAGTTTGCTGCCTCCATCCCTGTCACCTGTATCTGACATTTCTCCCCATGTAATCCCTCCCCAACTCCCTACCCCCTTCTGTCCCTCCCTTAGTCCCCCCACAGCAGACCTCAGTGTGTGATGCTCCCCTCCCCGTGTCCATGTGTTCTCATTGTTCAAGACTTGCCTATGAGTGAGAACATGCAGTGTTTGATTTTCTATTCTTGTGACAGATTGCTGAGAATGATGGCTTCCAGATTCATCCATGTCCCTACAAAGGAGACAAACTCATCGTTTTTTATGGCTGCATAGTATTCCATGGTGTATATGTGCCACCTTTTCCTTGTCCAGTCTATCATCGATGGGCATTTGGGTTGGTTCCAGGTCTTTACTATCATAAACAGTGCTGCAATGAACATACGTGTGCTTATGTCTTTATAATAGAACGATTTATAATCCTTTGGGTATATACCCAGTAATGGGATTGCTTGGTCAAATGGAATTTCTGTTTCTAGGTCCTTGAGGAATTGCCACACTGTCTTCCACAATGGTTGAACTAATTTACACTCCCACCAGCAGTGTTAAAGTGATCCTATTTCTCCACATCCTCTCCGGCATCTGTTGTCTCCAAATTTTTTAATGATTGCCATTCTAACTGGTGTGAGAGGGTATCTCAATGTAGTTTTGATTTACATTTCTCTAATGACCAAGGATGATGAGCATTTTATCATATGTTTGTTGGCCTCATATATGTCTTCTTTTGTAAGATGTCTGTTCATATCCTTTGCCCACTTTTGAATGGGCTTGTTTGTTTTTTTCTTGCAAATCTGTTTTAGTTCTTTGTAGATTTTGTATATAAGTCTTTTGTCAGATGGGTAGATTGTAAAAATTTTTTCCCATTCTGTTGGTTGCCGATTCACTCCAGTGATTGTTTCTTTTGCAGTGCAGAAGCTCTGGAGTTTAATTAGATCCCATTTGTCTATTTTGGCTTTTGTTGCCATTGCTTTTGGTGTTTTAGTCATGAAGTCCTTGCCCATGCCTATGTCCTGAATGGTTTTGCCTAGGTTTTCTTCTAGGGATTTTATGGTGTTAGGTCTTATGTTTAAGTTTTTAACCCATCTGGAGTTAATTTTAGTGTAAGGTGTTAGGAAGGGGTCCAGTTTCTGCTTTCTGCACATGGCTAGCCAGTTTTCCCAAGACCATTTATTAAACAGAGAATGCTTTCCCCATTGCTTGTTTTTGTGAGGTTTGTCAAACATTGGATAGTTGTAGATGTGTGGTGTTGCCTTCGAGGCCTCTGTTCTGTTCCATTGGTCTATATCTCTGTTTTGGTACCAGTACCATGCTGTTTGGATTACTGTAGCCTTGCAGTATAGTTTGAAGTCAGGTAGTGTGATGCCTTGAGCTTTGTTCTTTTTGCTGAGAACTGACTTGGCTATGTGGGCTCTCTTTTGGTTCCATATGAAATTTAAGGTGTTTTTTTCCAGTTCTGTGAAGAAGGTCATTGGTAACTTGATGGGGATAGCATTGAATCTATAAATTACTTTGGGCAGTATGGCCATTTTCACAATAATCTCCTTTCATTTGTTGAGTAAAAATACTATTATCCAAATTAATCATCATCTTATTAAAAAGACTTGGTTGGTGCTGAACAAATTTGGGTTGTTTTCATAAACTGATTCCAAGCTCTGTAGAAAATCTGTTGAAATGCACAGTAGTTAAAAAGAATGTGTCAAATGCTATAATGGCATTTCCAAAAGAAAACAACTTCAAAAGTTTTCTGAGAACATGGTAGCCTCACTCGAAACATTATTTAATCTCCTAGCAGGACTTCTTTGAAAGAGTCAGTACGTACATTTTATACTAATTTTGTTAAAATATTGAGACATTACTATATGAAGGAAGGGATTTAATGATATGAACTTTTGTCATTTTTCTAATGTAGTTAGTGCATGGGCTATTTATGTCTGGCCACCTAACAAATGACACACTCCAGATTTCTTACTTTCTGAAGCTTGTATCCATGACCCATGAGAATTCATTGGGCAGCTCCATACTTGTCTCTGACCAATCCCCTCCTTTATTGTTGTGAATTATGCAAAGAAGAGACTACAGACCCTTCTTAACTTTGATGTAAAACTTTAAAATGGAGAGATAATTTTGGACATTGTCTTGCCTTATTTTAAGTGAATCCTCTATTTTCCTGTGTGAAGATTTCCTTGAAAAATGTGGTTGTTTTGGCCGAGTGCAGTGGCTCATGCCTGTAATCCCAGCACTTTGGGAGGCCTAGGTGGGCAGATCACCTATGGTTAGGAGTTCAAGACCAGCCTGGCCAACTTGGTGAAACCCTGTCTCTACTAAAAATACAAAAATTAGCCAGGTGGGGTGGTGGGCACCTTTAATCCCAGCTGCTCAAGAGGCTGAGGCAGGAGAATCACTTGAACCCAGGAGGTGGAGGCTGCAGTGAGCCGAGATCATGCCACTGCACCCTAGCCCAGGCGACAAAGTGAAACTCCATGTCAAAAGAAAAAAAAATGTGATTTGTTTCTGGGCTTTCATGACCTGTAAAACTCAAAATCTAGTTGTCATCAGGATGTTGATCTTACACACAGTGAAAACTCACTCTGAAATATACTATATCTA
>CAUYLG010013365.1:0-53778 GCA_963573385.1 Cacajao melanocephalus
CAACATGGTGAAACCCTGTCTGTACTAAAAATACAAAAATTAGCTGGGTGTGGTGGCGCGTGCCTGTAATCCCAGCTACTCGGGAGGCTGAGGCAGGAGAATTGCTTGAACCTGGGAGGCGGAGGTTGCAGTGAGCCGAGATCGTGCCACTGCACTCCAGCCTGGCACCTGGCGACGGAGCGACACTCCATCTCAAAAAAAAAAAAAAAATTGTGCTCACTGCTGGATTTGCAGGCCAGTGGCTAGCATAGAGTGAGTGAGTGTCCAGTAAAGACCTGTGGAATGAAATTATGCATGTGTATAGTGTGCATGTGTGCACCTGCGTGTGTGTGTATGTGTATACTGTCTTGCGGGCTTATTGGCTCCCGAGATAAGTGTTTTTTGTTTGCAGGTGGTTGTGGGCTGGGCTTCTGGGAGCTCCTGGCACACACCAGATGAGTGGAGCTGGGAAGAAATCAGGCAGGTATGCAGTTGAGGGAAACACAGCCAGAGGACACCTAAGTGGCTCTCAGCAGGAACGCTGGCAGCCTGCACCCTTGTTCAGGCTGTCCATTACCCAGCCCTATGAGGTTGGGCAGCTCCCTCCTTGCTGGGCCTCACTTTCCTCACTTGTAAAGCAAAGAGGTTGAAGTAGGTCAGTAGGTTCCAAATCCTGCGGATGGTCAGACTCTCCTGGGTGCCAATTAAAAGCACAAAACCCTGTCACTACTTGCAGCCCACTGAATCTGAACCTCTGGAGCTGGTCTAGGTTTCAGTATTTTTAGTAAGTCCCCACAGTGATTCTGAAGTTGCCAGCCCAAGGGAAGGATGCTTAATGATCTCAGACGGTGACATTCAAGAACTCAGGGTACATAAAGACTGTAGCTGCTGTCCTGATTCCTGGGGTTTAGGACCCAGGTGATAGGTGGAGATTTATTGAAAGAAGCCTGCTGAATGGTGTTACACACACACGTGCGTGTGCATGTGCACACACACACGCCCTGCAAGCTTATACTCATCCACGTAGCCTCACACGCCAGGGTCCTGGGGAGCACCATCTGCAACAAGGGCAATCTCATTCCTCCATTTCCTGTGTCTTCCTCAGACTGTCACTTGTCTTTGGTGATTTTCTTTGTCAGTTCTCATTCATGTTCAAATATTCACTGGAGAAGAGAGCTCCATGGGCAGTTGGCTTTTGGTCACACTCGTACTGGTCTAGGTATCAGTTTTCATAAATATAGAATAGGAACTATTAGCCTCCCTCCCTGCAGGAATACTACATAAACGAACAAGGTCAAGAATACAACACCAATAAGCATGTGTAAAAAGTAAACCCGGGATATAGCCAGACCGCTGTTGATTTCCTTGGGCTGCTGTCTGCAGTGGCAGCCCTCTCTGCTCTGGTCTTTCCCACAGAACTCCGTGGTCTCCTTGAGCCTCTGTAGGTTTACCTAGCTAGTCCCTCCTGCTTCTTTGAGACTGAGTTCTGGAGTCATGGTGACAGACAGACTGTAAGATGCCCCTGCCCATGATCTCTCCCTTGCAGAATTCATCCTCTTGTGTAATCACTTCCTTCTGAGAGTGAACTGGCCTCGTGACTTGCTTCCAACCGATAGAATGGGAATGGGATGGGATGCCACTTCTGTGGTTGGCTATGTAAAATTGTGATTTCCATCTTGCTCATCCTGACTCTCTCCCTTGCTCATTTTGATGAAGCAAGCCGCCATGTTTTAAAGATCCACTTGGCAAGGAGCTGAGGGTAGCCAGGGTGGTTTCTGGTCAAAGCCCACAAGAAACTAAATCTACCAACAACTGTGTGAGCTTGGAAGCAGGTCCTTCCTCAGTCAAGCCTTCAGATGAGACCCCATCCTGGCAGATACCTGGACTGCAGTCTTGTGAGGGTCCCTGAAGCCGAGGACCTCGTCAAGCCTGAATTTCTGATGCGTAGAAGCTGTGAGACCATACGTGTGTGTTATTTTAAGTCACTAAATTTGTAATAATTTCTTACACAGCAATACATAAGTAATATGGACATCTTCAGGAAGCCTTGCCAGGGTTCTTTTCTTACCCCTAGTCAGGGCCAAGTGCCCCTCCTCTGCATACATCTGTCATTACCCTTTACACATGCTTACCGGTGCAGCCTTGGTTTACTTGTTCGTATCTCTCTCCAAGTACGAATGACAAGTCTTTACTATTGATCTCTAGTGCCTAGCCCTGTGCCTGGCACATAGTAAGAGTTCAGTAAGTGTTTGCTGAGTGATTAAGATTATAGAATCTCTATCCCTCTTTACCTCCCTGCCTTTCCCCAGATTTGGCAGTTTGCCTTCTCAAAAAGCAGGAGCAGATCACCCTGAGATGACTGGCTACTAGAAGGCACCAGAGTGCCCTGGGCTGTGGGAGCAGGCCAGGCTAGCACAGAGAAGGTGCTCAGGACTCAGGCCCATGGTCCTGGAGGCCACATGCATCACCAAGAGGCTGAGAGCTGGTAGAAGAAGAGCTGGGTTCTTCTGTTTCCACTTGGGCAATTCACCTTCTTTAGCTGGCCTGGTCAGCATAGGACTTCCTACCTTCCTTCCTCAGGACATCCTGCAATGTTCTGAGGCTGGAATGTCATCTTTTGTTTGTTTGTTTTTCTTTTGAGACTGAGTTTTGCTCTTGTTGCCCAGGCTGGGGTGCTGTGGTGCAATCTGGGCTTACTGCAACCTCTGCCTCCCAGGTTCAAGCAGTTCTCCTGCCTCAGCCTCCCAAGTTGCTGGGATTACAGGCATGTGCCATTATGCCTAGCTATTTTTTTTTTTTAATTTTTAGTAGAGATAGGATTTCATCATGTTGGTCAGGTTGGTCTCGAACTCCTGACCTCAGGTGATCCACCTGCCTTGGCCTCACAAAGTGCTGAGATTACAGGTAAGAGCCACTGGGCCCAGCCTGAAATGTCGTTTTGACCAATTAAAAGTGCTATCCCATGGCAGGGCAGATTAATTCCTTCAAAAGGAAATTCTCCAACACAACATAGAAAAAGAGCCCCTTCCTGAGGGAACCAGGGCTGGGCACATGTTCTCCTCAGTTCCATCAGGTGAGGAGGGTATGCTGGATTCTTGGGGCTGCTGTAAGAAACTGCCACAAACTTGGTTGCTTAAAACAACAAAAATTCCTTCTCCTGCAGTTCTGACAGCCAAAGGTCTGGAATCAGAATCAGTGGGCCAAAGTCAAGGTATTGGCAAGGCTATGCTCCCTGTAGTGGTTCTAGGTGAGAAACAGTGTCTTGCCTCTTTTAGCTTCAGGTGGCTCCAGGTGTCCTGTGGTTTATGGGATAGTACTTTTCACCTCTGCCTCCGTGGTCACATTGTCTTCTCTTCTGTCTATAAAGTCCCTGTGCCTTCCTCTAATAAAGACGTGTGATGACCTTTACAGCCCATGCAGCTCATCCAGGATAATCTCACCATCTCAAGTTTCTTCACATCATCCATTTGCAAAGTCTTTGCCATATGAGGTAGCATCCACAGGTTCCCAGGGTTACAAAGTGGACACTGTGGGGGCTGCCACCAAGGGTGTGCCCAGCAGGGAAGAAGCCGAGGCACAGAGCAGCACGACATCACATTTTCTTTTTTTGAAATGGAGTCTTGCTGTGTCTCCCAGGCTGGAGTGCAGTGGTGGGATCTCAGTTTTTACTGCAACCTCCGCCTCCCGGGTTCAAGCAATTCTCCTGCCTCAGCCTCTAGAGTAGCTGGGATTACAGGCACCCGCCACCACACCCGGTTAATTTTTAAATATTTAGTAGAGATGGGGTTTCACCATGTTGGTCAGGGTGGCTTTGAACTCCTGACCTTGTGATCCTCCAGCCTGACATCACATTTTCATCTGGAAATGGAAGCCGAGTACCTGAACTCCCAGACCAACTTCCCTACCACAAGCTACTGTATCCAAATGAGGTGAGCCCCGGACAGACAGGGCCAGCTCCGTCTTTGGTCATTTTGTTCTGCAGAGCCCAGGCTGCCTTCTCCTTGATCCTGAGGCTCCTCTTTCCTGCCCCCTCCTTTCTGCTGGCGCCTGCGTGGGAGGCTCTGGCTGCATGACAGGGGAGTCTGGCCTCAGAGCAAGGACTCGGAGACATCCTTCCTCAACACAGGCTTGGTAGCCCCAAGGTGGGGGAGGCTGTAAATCCCCCGCCTCGCCCACGGGAAACAGCTGGGTCCCAGGCACATCCTGTGGACTTAACCCTTTCCAGAACTGCGGACCCCTCCCTAGGGCTGAGCTGGGAAGGGGCGGGGTGAGAGGGCTTCAGGTCCAAGCAGAGCTTTTGCTGCTCCTGTGTGTGGTGCTGGCAAGTGGCCCCACTATTGTTTATTGAGGGGACTTAAGCCTGTCTATCCTGCCAGTAGCCGGGAAGGGCTGGGACTGGTTAACCCTTGGTGTGGCTCAGGACCAGGGCAGGAAGGGTGTGGCCTGGGGTGCACGAGCCTCCTCTTTAGTCATCGCCAGCATCCAAAAGGCCTTTGTTCGGAACCAGACTACACCGGGCTTTGGGATGAACGCTGGACCCGCTGGAGATAACTGTACACCAGGCCCAGGGCGGGGCTGCTGAAATCTAGCTGTTTCGTGAGCTCTCTCCTTGCTAGACTGTAAGTGTCCAGGGAGCAGGGACCTCGGTTATCTTTGGCAGATAACGAATTTTTTATAAATGACCCAAGTGATGCTGCAACTTTCCAAAATCATTTTTCTTCCCCTACCTCTTCTGACATGAGATCTCTTTGGGAATGTTGTAATAGTTTGAAGGGTGTGAAAACGCTTAGTAAAGTTAGGTCATTACACACCTAATAATAATAGAGATAATTATCATCAGAGTCTCCAAGAAGCTGGAAGAAGATACTTTTATCTCCAGGTGGGTGGGAAGGCCATCCATTAGCACTGACGATTGTAATAAAATCTCTGCTGTGTGGTCTGGTAATAAATTTTCGTGAGGTTTTCATGACCACAATCTTACTTGATCTTACTTGCCCCCTGGAGCAGAGATAATCCTTTCTCACTTTGTGGATAAGGAAATTAAGAATCAGAGAAGTTTAATATGTAAAATTGCTCAAAATTGCAGATTGTGTAGTGTGGGAGCTGGAATAAGAGCTCAGGTCTGTGGGACCTGAAAACTGGCCTTGGCACAGCCGCAGGAAGACGCAGAAGGCATCTTGGAAGAAGAAGGGCCAACAGGAGGGAAATGGAGCAAAAATGGGAATATGGGGTCCAGAGCAAAGGCTTGGGAGTTTTACTATTAAATCGTTGGCCAGGCACGGTGGCTCACTCCTGTAATCCCAGAACTTTTGGAGGCCGAGGTGGGCAGATCACATGAGGCTGGGAGTTTGAGAGCAGCCTGTCCAACAAGGTGAAACCCCATCTCTACTAACAGCACAGAAATTTTCCAAGCATGGTGGCAGGTGCCTGTAATCCCAACTACTCCGGAGGCTGAGGGACAAGAATCGCTTGAACTCCAGAGGCAGAGGTTACAGCGAGCCAAGATCGTGCCACTGCACTCCAGCCTGGGCGACAGAGCGAGACTCCATCTCAAAAAAATAAAAAAATAAAAATAAAATAAAATAGATCCTTCTCCTGAGTGATTTGGAATGGAAGCTGGACAATACTAGCACTATGGTGAAAGTTAATTGTGGGCCAATACTCTGTTAGGTGCATTGCGTGATTTAGTATAGTTCATATAATAAAGGCAGCAAAGGAACAAGGATGGGATGGGGGTTATCAAGACAGAAGACGGGAACTGAGCTTTTTCAGGAGGGTCACGGGCAGGAGGCAGGGTGCGGAGGCACCTTGATTAGCAATGGGACCCAGAGCAAATCCTGGCCCATGTCTGGCCATTGTGGGGTGGGAGAAAGGTATCAACACCTACCGCTGTACAAGATGGGCTGGAGTGTCAGCATGGTCCCTCTGGCCTGGCCCTGATGAACCATGATCTGTCCCTCCCCCAGGCCACAACAGAAAGACAATAGTCCCAGCGAGCCTCCTTGGGACAGGACAGATCGTGCCAGGCTGCCCAGCAGGACAAGGGGCCCTTGTGCAGGCCTCAGCGTCAGATCCTGCTCCACCCTCCATGTGTTGGGGGTGGTCGGAAGTTCAGATCCTGCAGGGGGAGGGAGGCTGAGAGTCTTCCTATAGGGCCAGTGCTGGGGCCAGGGTCACCCAGAGGTCTCCAGGGAGCCAGGGGTGGGGCTGGGTAGCAAGTGTTGGGTTTCTGGAGTCTGGGGGAGGCAGGAGATTGGCTGCTCTGGGTTGCTTCTGGTGGAGCTTGAGGAGGGGGCTTCTCTGAACAGAAAGGAACAGAAGTTTCCAGACCTTTCTCATTTGATCCTCACAACCCTGTGGGGTATAACTGCAAAAGATGATTACCCCCATTCTACAGATGAGAAAACAGAGGTTCAAACAGAAGGAAGGCTTTACCTGAGGCCACCCAGGGAGTAAGAGGAAGCACCAGCATTCACAGCAGCTCTGGGAGCGGGGATGGAGCATGTGTGGTGAATTTACTCAAGAGGTTGAAAGCGTGGGTGCCAGGGTCCTATTTGCAGTGAAGGTCAGGGTCCTCTCATCACTCCACCTGTTCCATCCCTTCCCACTGCCTCCCCACTCCCATGCCAGGGTCGGCCCCTGGGAGCCCAGGCCAAGCCTGCAACATTCCAGGGAAGGGAGGTGTGGCTCAGGCTGGAAGCTGGGTCACTGGGCACAGCGGCCCAGCTGGACTGCCCAAATCTACTCAGCTTTTCCTTGAAATTCCACACATCCTGGGCGTTTGGCAGGAGCCTGGAATGCGCTTCATCTGAACAATTTGTCTTTCATGGTGCATTTGCATCAATTACCCCATTGTTGTTTTGCCTTTTCCTGGACCACTCTGGCGCGCCCTGTGTGTGCTGGGAGCCGCTGGATATGGGGTGTGGGGAGGGTGGGGGTGCCCCCTGGTGGCCCAACCTGCACTCGCCCACCCAGATGGCTGCCTGAGCTGCTTAAAAAGTCAGATTCCGTCTCCCAGGATGACTCATCCGACCCCAGCTCCCCACTCCCCATCCTGTTCCCAGGGTCCCTGCGTGGAGTGGGAGAGAAAGATTATGAGAAGCAGGATGGTACAACACAGGCAGGTCAGGCATTTCATGAAAGGGAGGGTCCCTTTGTGAACAAAAAATACCATCCATGGATCCAGGACTTGGGATCAGCCCCCACACTGCCCCCAGTGACTGTGTAGCCTTAGGTGATTCAGCAACCTCTCTGGGACTCAGGGCGTTATTTGTAAATGAGAAGCAATAGTGTGCAATGATGCTAAAATCCTGGGCGTGGAAGCTTTATCTGTGGCGTTTGAATCCTGGCTCTCCCATTTGCTGGTTGGGTGCAAGATGTTTACCTTGAGGAGCCTGTTTCTTGTTCCGTAGAATTGTGAGAGCAACACAATTGGTCCCTGTTATTTGTGGCTTCCATATTTGCAACTGAGTGTACCTGCTAAAATGTATTCATAACCCCCAAATCAGTACTTGAGCTGTGATTGCTGGCAGCTGTACAGAGTGTCAAAAAATTTGAGTCAAATAAGGTGACACATTGGCTTCTCATTTCAGTTCTCATCTGTAGGCAAGGGTCTTTTCTTTGGTCTGTTTAGTGCCATGGTATTTTTGCATATCCTTGCTTTTTGTTGGTGATTTTACCGTTCAAAATTGCCACCAAGCACAGCACTGAAGTGCTGTCTCGCATTCCTTAGTGCAAGAAGGCTGTGAGGTACCTTATGAAGAAAATATGTGTTAAATAAGTTTTGTGTGGCTATGAGTTACAGTGCTATTGGCTGTGAGTTCAATGTTGATGAACAACAATAAATATTAAATGTAACGCCTTTTATTTTTTTTTAAGAGAGAGTCTCACTCTGGTCACCCAGGCTGGAGTGAGGTGGTACCATCACTTCTCACTGCAGCCTTGACCTGTCAGGCTCAAGAGATCGTCCCACTTTGACCTCTTCAGTAGCTAGGACCACAGGTGCTCACCACCATGCCTGGCTTATATATATATATATATATATGTATATATATATATGTATATATATATATATACATACATACACATATATAGTAGAGATGAGGTCTTTCTGTGTTGCCCAGGCTGGTCTCAAACTCCTGAGCTCAAGGGACCCTTCTGCCTCCCCTTGGCCTCCTGGAGTACCACCATGCCTCAATAAGGTGTCTTTAAACAGAAACACATATCATACAAGGTTGTAAATTGATTTCATTTATTTCTTTATTTTTATCTTATTTTATTTTCTTGAGACAGAGTCTTACTCTGCCACCCAGGCTGGAGTGCAGTGGCATGATCTTGGCTCACTGCAACCTCTGCCTCTCGGGTTCAACTGATTCTCGTGCCTTAGCCTCCCAAGTAGCTGGGATTACAAGTGTGTGCCATCACACCTGGGTAATTTTTGTATTTTTTAGTAGAGACAGGGTTTTGCTGTGTTAGCCAGGCTGGTCTCGAACTCCTGAACTTAAGTGATCTGCCTGCCTCGGCATCCCAAAGTGCTGGGATTACAGGCATGAGCCATGGTGCCCAGCCACAAACTGATTTTAAAATTTGATAAAAAAACATTGTGACCACAGCTTGCAAGAACATAATTCTGTATTTCCACTAGGAGCAATTAGTCAATACTTGCTAATTCAGGGTTCCCAGAGACTTTATAGAATGTAACTAGCCAAATAACAAGAATCTACTATACTTAGAGCTTTTCTCCAAGGCTTGAATATGTCAAGTGTGGCATTGTAGCAATTGCAATTATTACTGTTCCCTGGTGTATAAGCTTCTGTGTTGACTCTCCTGAAGCCCCTAAGCTTCATGTGGGGGCAGCTGCCTGAAGGTGGAATCCTGCCATGAGTAAAACATCACCAGCCTCGGCTTCGCTGCTCATACCTGAAACTTCTACCATGAATACTTCATTCATTCAGTTTCATTAAAAGGCCAGCATTGCTCTTGATGACTCACACAGGGCTCTCTTCATTGACGTTACCTCATGCGGCCTTCACAACAAACTCGATGATAGCGTCATTGTTTCCCATTTTATAGATGAGTCTGAAGTTCATAGAGGATAAATGGTCTGGCTGAGGTCACCTGGTCTGTTCATAGCTGTATTAGTTCATTCTCACACTGTTACAGAGAAATACCTGTGAGAAATATTCTCAGACTGTTGTAAAGAAAAGAGGTTTGATTGGCTCATGGTTCCACAGGCTGTACAGGAAGCATGGCAGCATCTGTTTCTGGGGAGGCCTCAGGGAGTATTCATGGCAGAAGTCAAAGCCAGAGCAGGCATCCTACATGACGGGAACAGGAGGAAGAAAGAGAGAGAGGAGGTGCTACACATTTTTTTATTTTTTTGAGACGGAGTCTCGCTCTGTCACCTAGGCTGGACTGCAATGGCGTGATCTCAGCTCACTGCAACCCCTGTCTCCTGGGTTCAATTCTCCTGCCTCAGCCTCCCAAGTAGCTGGGACTACAGGTGCCCATAACCACATCTGGCTAATTTTTGTATTTTTAGTAGAGATGGGGTTTTACTATGTTGGCCAGGCTTATCTCGAACTGCTGACCCTGTGATTCGCCTGCCTTGGCCTCCCAAAGTGCTGGGATTACAGGCGTGAGCCACTGCGCCTAGCAGGTGCTACACACTTTTAAACAACCAGATCTTGCAATAGCTCACTCACTATCACGAGGATAGCACAAAGGAGATGGTGCTAAACCATTCATGAGAAATCCACTCACATGATCCAAACACCTTCCGCCAGGTCCCACTTCCAACACTGAAGATTACAATTTAACTTGAGATTTGGGCAGAGACACACATCCAAACCATATCAGTGGCACAGTCAGAAAGCTTCAAGCTCCACTGTCTTTCTACCACCAGACTCTTTTCTGGTAAAATATAAATGCTCCGGGGGAGGTAAAAGCCAGGTCTTGTTATTTACACTTTAGTGTGAATGAGTGCATTGAGATCCCCAAGAAAATTGACTGAGATCAGCTGGGTGATAAATATCTGATAAATACGCCTCTGCCTCTACCCTGGGCCAGGGATCACTGTCGCTTATCTGAATCACCCTGACTCGTCCTACCTCCCTTTCTGCCTGCAGTCCCTGCCCCACTACCGACACAGTTACCTCTCTAAAACTCAGGTTTGATTATCTTGCATGCCCTAAAATCAATCAGAGGATGCCTCTGCCCGGAGGGTGGGTCCACCTCACTTAGCCAGGATTCAAAGCCTTTCCGATGACGTGAGCCTTCCTCTCGTCCCTCCCTTCCTACCAGCTCCCTATGTTCTGGCCACAAAGAGAAGTTGCAGGATCCTACCATGCCTCCGCTTTTTTCTCTTCAAACTTTTGCTTGCATAGCTCCCTCTGCCTTTCTCTGCTATCTTAGTTACTTGGGACTGATAGAAGAGAACACCACAGACCAGGTGGATTAAGCAACAACTGATTTCTCACAGTTCTGGAGTCTGGGAAGTCCGAGCTCACGGTGCCGGCAGATTCTTTGTCTGCTGCAGGCTCTCTTCCTTGTTTGCAGAAGGCTGCCTCCTTGTTGTGTCCTTACGTAATCAAGAGAAAAATAATCTGTCTTGTGTTTCTTCTCAAAAGGGCACTAATTTCATTCGTGAGGGCTCTGCCTTCATGACCTCATCACCTCCCAAAGGCCCCACCTCCTAACACCATCACATTGCAGGTGAGGATTTCAACATATGAACTTTAGAGGGAGGCCGGGCCTGGGGGCTCACGTCTGTAATCCCAGTACTTTGGGAGGCTGAGGCAGGTGGTTCACCTGAGGTCAGGACTGGCCTAGCCAATATGGTGAAACCCCATCTCTACTAAAAGTATAAAACTTAGCTGGGAGTGGTGGTGGGCTCCTGTCATCCCAGCTACTCGGGAGGCTGAGGCAGGAGAATCACTTGAACCCGGGAGGTGGAGGTTGCAGTGAGTCAAGATCGCACCATTGCACTCCAGCCTGGGTGACAAGAGCAAGACTCCATCTCAAACAAAACAAAACAAACTGTAGAGGGTCACAAACATTCAGGCCATGGCACAGGCGTGTCCTCACACCCTCCTCAGGTCTGCCTGTTCAAATCCAACCCAGCCTTCTCGGAGCCTACTTCACGGTGAGACCCATCATCCTCTTGAGTCTGTCCCTTCTTGCTGTCCTCCCCCTTCCCCTCTCTCAGGCTTCAGAGGCCTGTACCAAGGTCACCCACTGGACTCCCTGGCCCCAGACGACCACCTTTCCTGGCCCTGAGGGTCTCTGTGGAACTAGGCCCTGCCTGCCTCAGCCTATTCCTACCCTCCCATGGGCTCTGAGCAGGGTTTGCAGGGGCAGAGCTGGGAGAGAGGCTTCCAGGAACAGGAAGCAGGAATGAGGTGGAGCGGCTGGGAAAGCTGCTCCGGGGTGAGATCCAGAGGCAGAGAGAAGGCTGGGCATCATGAATGTAACTGCCTCTTTGACTTTTCTTTTCAGAAGGGGAAAGTTCCTTTAGTTAAGATTTAAATGGTTTTAAGTTGTTTTTGGTTTCCAGGCATAATTCTATTGGGCATCCCTGACTCAGAGGAGCCCCAAGACAGGCATGGGTGAGCATGCTTCCCCACCCTCACCCCACCCCGCCCCCACTTTCCTTGCCTTTTAGCAAACACCCTTACCTTTTCCTTCCTTGAGAAAGCCAAGGATGGGATGCACTTAACCTCCCGATTCCATACAAATTCCCAGCTTCTCTCTAGGTGTACCTCCCTTCCCTCCTGCCTCAGGGGTTAGGTTCCTTTTCCTGTTGAAGCCAATCTGGCCACTGGTACTCTTTTCTTTTCTCCTTTCTCTTTCAATTTTCTTTTATTATGGCAGATATGCTTAACCGAATTTACCGTATTAACCATGTTTAAGAGTAGACTTCGGTGGCGTTAACTACAGCCACCTTGTGCAACCACCACCACTGTCCATCCACAGAGCTCTTTTCATCTTGCAAAGTCGAAACTCTGTACCCATGAAACAATAACTCCCCATGCCCCTCCCCAGCCCGGGCACCACCATTCTACTTTCTGCCTTACGAAGTTGACCACTCTAGGAGTCTCCTATAGGTAGATCATAGAGCATTTGTCTTTTTTTTTTTTTTTTTTTTGAGACTAAGTCTCACCTGGTTACCCAAGCTGGAGTGCAGTGGCAGGATCTCGGTTCACTGCAACCTCTGCCTCCTGGGTTCAAGCGATTCTCCTGCCTCAGCCTCCTGGGTAGCTGAGATTACAGGCATGTGCTATCATGCCTGGCTAGTTTTTTTATTTTTTTGTATTTTTAGTAGAGACAGGGTTTCACCATGTAGTCAGGCTGGTCTCGAACTCTTAGCCTCAAGTGATCTGCCAGTCTCAGCCTCCCAAAGTGCTGGGATTACAGGCATGAGCCACTGCACCCAACGAGCATTTGTCTTTTTGTTACTGATTTATTTCACTTAGCATAATGTTCTCAAGGTTCACCTGTGTTGTAACATGTGAGAGAATTTCTCTCCTTTTTAAAAAGGAATTTCTTTCCTTTTTAAAGCTGAATAATATTCATATATACAGTGCTATGTCTATATCACATGTATATATCACATTTTGTTTAGCCACCCATTGATTGGTTTTAGACAGCATCTGTTTCTGTTGCCCAGGTGTACAGGTATTCCATTGTATGTATACATCACATTTTGTTTATACTTTCATTCGTTGTTTTAGAAAAGGTCTCACTCCGTGGCCTAGGCTGGAGTGCAGTGGCACAGTCATGACTCACTGCAGCTTCAACCTCTCAGGCACAAATGATCCTCCTGCCTCAGCCTCCCTACTTAAGTAGTCCCAGCTACTTGGGAGGCTGAGGCAAGAGCCCCCATGCCTGGCTAATTATTTATTTATTTTTTTTGTAGCTGTAGGACCTCACTATGATGCCCAAGTTGGTTTCGAACTCCTGGGCTCAAGTGATCTTTCCACTCTGGCCTCCCAAAGTGCTGGGGTTACAGGTGTGAGCCACCACACCCAGCCTCCATTCTTTTGTTAATGGATGCTTGGGTTGCTTCTACCTTTTGGGTATTGTGAATAACGCTGCCATGAACACAGGTGTACGAATATCTCTTCAAGATCGTGCTTTCAATTCTTATACCCAGGAGTGGAATTGCTGGATCATATGGTAATTTTATTTTTAATATTTGAGGAGCTGCCGTACTGTTTATCACAGCGGCTGTACCACTTTCCATTCCCATCAACAGTGCACAGGTGTTCCAGTCTCTCTCCATCCTCACCAACACTTGTCACGTCCTGTGTATTTGATGGGAACCATCCTAATGAATGTGAGGTGGTGTGTGGTTTCCGTTTGCGTTTCCCCTGACAACAATTGGTGAAGTTGAGCATCTTCTCATGTGCTTATTGGCTATTCATATGTATTCTCTGGGAAAATATCTGTTCAAGTCCTTTGACTTTTTTTTTTTTTTTTGAGACAGGGTTTCGCTCTCGTTGCCCAGTCTGGAATGCAATGACACAATCTGGGGCTCACTGCAACCTCCACCTCCTGGGTTCAAGCAATTCTCCTGCCTCAGCCTCCCCAGTAACTGGGATTATAGGCATGTGCCACCATGCCCGGCTAATCTTGTATTTTTAGTAGAGATGGGATTTCTACACGTTGGTCAGGCTGGTATTGAACTCCCAACCTCGGGTGATCCACCCACCTCGGCCTCCCAGAGTGCTGGGATTACAGTCGTGAGCCACCTTGTCCAGCCTCCTTTGACTTTTTTTTTTTTTTTTTTTAAGATGGAGTCTTGCTCTATCACCCAAGCTAGAGTGCAGTGGCATGAACTCAGCTCACTGCAACCTCTGCTTCCCAGGTTCTAGTAATTCTCCTGCCTCAGCCTCCGGAGTAGATGGGATTACAGGCTCATGCCACCAAGCCCAGCTAATTTTTTGTATTTTATTTTATTTGTTTAGAGATGAGGTTTCACTATGTTGGTCAGGGTGGTCTCGATCTCTTGACCTTGTGATCCGCCTGCCTTGGCCTCCCAAAGTGCTGGAATTACAGGGGTGAGCCACCTCACCTGGCAATTTTTTGTGTTTTAGTAGAGACAGGGTTTCACAGTGTTGCCCAGGCTGGTCTCCAGCTCCTGAGATCAGGTAATCCTCTACCTTGGCCTCCCAAAGTCTTTGACCATTTTTCAATCTGGTTGGTTGTTTTTTGTTGTAGAGTTGTAGTTCTCTGTATGTTCTGGATATTAACACCTTATCAGATATATGATTGGCAAATATTTTGTCCCATTCAGCAGGTTGCCTTTTTACTCTGTTGGTAGTGTCTTTTAATGCACAAAAGTTTTAAATTTTTATGAAGTCCAATTTGTCTATTTTTGCTTTCAATGCCTGTGTCTTTGGTGTCGTATCCAAGAAGTCATTGCCAAATCCAATGTCATGAAGTTTTCCCCCATGTTTTCTTCTAAGTGTTTTATAGTTTTTAGTGCTTACATTTAGGTCTTTGGTCCATTGTGAGTTAAATTTTGCATGTGACGTTAGGTAAGGGTCCAACTTCATTCTTTTTCATGTGGATATCCACTTTTCCCAGCACCATTTGTTGAAATGACTGGCCTTTCCCCACTGAATGGTACTGGCATCCTTGTCTAAAATCATTTGACCATATATGTGAGGGTTTGTTTCTGACTCTCTATTCTGTTCCACTGGTCTGTATGTCTGTCTTTATGTCAGTACCACACTGTTTTGATGACTGTAGCTTTGTAGTAAGTTTTGAAATCAGAAATTGTGAGACCTCCAGCTTTGCTGTTCTTTTTAAACATTGTTTTGGATTTTAGGGTCCTTTGAGGTGCCATATAAATTTTAGGATAAAATTTCCATTTTTGAAGACGTTGTTGGGAGGCACCAATGCTTTCCACTGCCCTTCTCCACTGAGTTTCCCTTCTGTCCTGTGTTCCTGTTAGCTCGTTCTCCACAGGCGCCTTCTCCTTGCTATAAACATGCTCACTTCACTTCTTTGTCATCCTAACAATGATTCCTTTGACCCTGTGTCCACCTCAGATATTTGTTCTATTTATTTTTACATATTTTAAAATCCAACCTCTTTGAAAAAGAAGCTCACTCTCTCACTTCCTCACATACGCCCACATGCTTCTTTTTATTAGCCAATTATTATTTTTATGAACATAATGAATGGTCACAGCTTAGAAAGACAAAAAAGTACCAGATTTCTTAAAATGAAAACAGCAGTTTCCTGTGTCCCACTCTCCCTAAAGGCAACCACTTTTTTTTTTTTTTTTTTTGAGACAGAATCTCTCTCTGTCACCCAGGCTGGAGTGCAGTGGCTCAATCTTGGCTCACTGCAACCTCTGCCTTCTGGGTTCAAGTGATTCTCCTGCCTTAGCCTCTGGAGTAGCTGGTATTATAGGCGTGCACCACCATGCCCAGCTAGTTTTTGTATTTTTAGTAGAGACAGGGTTTCACCATGTTGGTTAGGCTGGTCTCGAACTCCCGACCTCAGGCGATCCTCCTGCCTTGGGCTCCCAAAGTGCTGGGATTACAGACGGGAGCCACCCTGCCCGGCTGGCAACCACTTTTAAGTCTTAATTTTTCTGATATTCCAACGTGTACTTCCAATAACAGCCTGATGACAGTGCTCTTTGTAGAGTTTTCAGTTTAAACACTAGCTAGTCTGGGCGCAGTGGCTAATGTCTGTAATCCCAGCACTTTTGGAGGCCGAGGTGGGTGGATCACCTGAGTCAAGGAGTTCGAGACCAGCCTGGACAACATGGTGAAATTTTGTCTTTACTGAAAACACAAAAATTAGCCAGGCATGGTAGTGGGCGCCTGCAGTCCCAGCTACTCGGGAGGCTCAGGCAGGAGAATCACTTGAACCTGGCAGTCAGAGGTTGCAGTGAGCCAGGATCTCACCATAGCACTCCAGCCTAGGCGACAGAGTGAGACTCCACCTCAAAAATTGATAAATAAATAAATTAATTTAAAAAAATACGATCTAAACTGACTTCTTGTGACAGAAGACAAGAACAGTGTTATAGCAAGCCTCACCCCCAGCCCCCATGCAAACCCATCACCTGTCCTCTCAGTACATTTAGTTTCATCTCAAGTTTTGGTTAAGTGAAAAGTAGTGGCCGGGTGCGGTGGCTCATGCCTGTAATCCCGGCACTTTGGGAAGCTGAGGCAAGCAGATCACAAGGTCAGAGGATCGAGACCATCCTGGCTGACACGGTGAAACCCAGTCTCTACTAAAAATACAAAAAAATTAGCTGGGCCTGGTGGCATGCACCTGTAGTCCCAGCTATTTGGGAGGCTGAGGCAGGAGAATCCCTTGAACCTGGAAGGCAGAGGTTGCAGCGAGCTGAGAAAGCACCATTGTAACTCCAGCCTGGGTGACAGAGCCAGACTCTGTCTCAAAAAACACAAAAAAGTTACATAACTTTGATTAATTTTTTTTACCTTCCATGTAGTATGTTATGATTAACATTCCCTTTGTGTATGATTTTTGGTTTCCTGTGAAGTTAAGTTTTGCCATGTATTTATTTGCTTAATTGTCTATGTATGTATTCATGACTAAATTAGCCTCTTTTTCCTGATGGCCTAGAGGGCTCAGTAGATCCCAACCTGTGAGGAAGTTATGAGCATCCTTCTCTCATCTCTCCTTTCTTTTCTTTCTTCCATACGCCTCACCCTAGTCTCCCGCTCTAATCTGTGGTAGCTACTTAGTGGGCCTCCTACACAACTCTTAGCGATGCTGGATCTTCCCTCTCCACTGTCCAGGGAATTCCCTTGCCTCTTACCTACAGGATCCCAAATTCCCTGAACCCCATGCCTGCCTTTTGGTGATTTTGGTAAAACCTAATCTCTAGTAGCTTCCTGAGAAAAGAGGCAAGAGAATTTAGAAACTTTGCATTTTTGAAAATATCTTTCTTCTTTTTTCTTTTTCTTTTTCTTTTTTTTTTTTTTTTTGAGGAGACTGAGTTTAGCCCTTTTGCCCAGGCTGGAGTGCAGTGGCACGATCTCAGCTCACTGCAACCTCCGCTTCCTGGATTCAAATGATTCTTCTGCCTCAGCCTCCTGAGTAGCTGGGATTACAGGCATGTGCCACCATGCCTGGCTAATTTTTTGTATTTTTAGTAGAGACGGGGGTTTTACCATGTTGGCCAGGCTGGTCTCGAACTCCTGAGCTCAAATGATCCGCTTACCTCAGCCTCTACAAACGCTGTGATTACAGGTGTGAGCCGCTAGGCCCAGCCAGAAAATATCTTTCTTCTACCTTGACAGTTAATTGATAGTTTAGCTGAGGATACATAGAATTCTAGTTGAAAATTATTTTCTCTTATAATTTTTGGGCAGGGTGCGGTGGCTCATGCCTGTAATCCCATCACTTTGGGAGGCCAAAGTGGGCCACTTGAGGTCAGGAGTTTGAGACCAGATTGGCCAGCGTGGTGAAACCCCATCTCTACTATAAATACAAAAATGAGCTGGGCTTATTGGCATGCGCCAGTAATCCTTCCTACTTCAGAAGCTGAGGCAAGAGAATTGCTTGAATTTGGGAGGTGGAGGTTGTAGTGACCCGAGATTGTTCCAGGGCACTCCAGCCTGGGTGACAGAGTGAGACTGTCTCAAAAAAAAAAAAATTTTGTAGAGATTTTCCTATTTTATTCTAGTTTCCTGTGTTGCTCTTCAGAAGCCTCAAACCGTCCAATTTTGAATCTTTTGTGTGTGACCCATTTTTCTCTTTGGAAGTTTCAAATGTCTTCTCTGTCTCCCGTGTCTCAGGTCTTCGTGGTTAATAGAGATGGGACTTGGTGAGCCCTGGCCCCGCAGCGCTGTGAGTTCCTTTCTTTGATGACTATCTCCATTTCCAGCTTTTTCATCTCCTTTTCTGGAGCTCCAAGTAGTAAAATATTGGATTTCCTGGATGATCCTTGAATTTTATTATCTTTCTTGATCTATTTTCCGTCCTTTTTTTGTGCCTGTAAGGCCAGTTGCCTCACCAGGGAGCCAGGCACGCCCACCCCTCCCCGTCTTGCCCCCAGCACATGTTCCCCTGGAGGAATCCGGGGAACATGTGACCTCAGCCTGCACTGAAAAGCCCTCCTGACCACCTACCCGCCCATTACAGCCCACCCCGTCCCCATCCTGTGTCCCTGCAAACCCACCCAACCGCCTGCCCACCGACTATGAACTGCCCCGTCCTCATTCCTTGGTCTCCCAACCTACATAAACCCGCGCCTCAGGAAGTCAGGCGCGACTTCTTTGGCCCCTCTCCCCCGGGACCACAGAACCTCGCCCGGAAGCTGAATAAACTGGAATTTAATTTTTCTCGTGCTGGCCTCAGTTTCCTCATTTTAAACTCGGCAATAACCTTACAGTGCCTCTGGAATCTTTCTTCAACTTTATTTTCTAGCCCTTCTAATGCACATTTTATAGTTGCTTTCATATTCCTAACTAGTAAGAGTTCCTTTTGTTTTCTGAAAGTCCTTTTTTCCTTTTTTGTATGGACTCTCTTCCCATTTCATCGACGCAATATTATCTCTCTGTCTTTGGAAATATTGATCATGGTTTTCTGATGTTTCGTTTGTTCTTTGCATTGTGTGTTTTGTAAACCAACAAGTATCTGAGAAAGATCTCAATTGATTTAGAAGTTTATTTTGCCAAGGTTGAGGATGCACGTGGGTAAAAGAGACACAAGCCACGGTAGAATCCGAGGCCCATGCTTTTTTCCAGAGACGGTTTTGAGGACTTTAGCATATTAATTATTTATATAATTAACAATATCACATTAATTATTATATTAATAGTCCCTTCAGGACTCTGTCTCCTGTCTTCAGGACATCATGCTAATCTTACTCTAGGCCTGTCTCTTTTTCTCTCCTCTTCCGAGTTTCTTCCTCGGCTTCCCTTTAAAACATGTCCATGGCTGGGCACGGTGGCTCACGCCTGTAATCCCAGCACTTTAGGAGGCCAAAGGGGGTGAATCAACTGAGGTCAGGAGTTTCAGACCAGCCTGGCCAACATGGTGAAACCCCATCTCTACTAAAAATATAAAAATTAGTTGGGCATGGTGGTGTGCACCTGTAGTCCTAGCTACTCAGGAGGCTGAGGCAGAAGAATTGCTTGAACCCTGGAGGCGGGGGTTGCAGTGAGCCGAGATTGCACCATTGCACTCCAGCCTGAGCGACAGAGCAAGACTCCATCTCAAACAAAACTGAAAAGAACATGCCCAACTCCCTTGGGGCTTATTCGCAAACTTCTTCTCTTCCATAGCAAGAGTAACTTGCCTGAGTTCCCCACAGTGTTTCCTAGGCCACTGTGCCTTGGTCAGCCTGTTCCTTGGGTCTGTAGTGCCGTTTGTCCTTGCTTGTCTGATGAACTCCTATACATCCTACAAAACCCGACTCAGGGCTTATGCCCTCTGCAAAGCTTCTCCTGAGTCCCCTCTGAGAGAATTAATCACTACCTTCTCAGTATGACAGCAAAACACATGTTATTGCATGTATTACAAATGTTTGGGGAGTTTTTATACATTCATGTGGCCGAGAAGGCAGGAAAAGCAGGCTTCCCCTGTCTGGATTCAGACTGAGTAACGAAAAGTTCACATTTTTCAGGGTAGGTGGAGAGGATAAGAGGGAGGGTATAGCAAGAGTGCATTTCGCTCCAGGCTGGACGTCCTGAATTATTTTGAGGTTGCTGCCCCTGGAGGTGGGAGTGAATATCGTTTTGTTACAGGCTGTGAGATTCTCCACAAGGCACCCTGGGAACCTCAGTATCCTTCAATAGTGGAAATGGGAATGGTCTTCATACCTGAGTCTCTTGAGGCATCAGGACTGTCCACTCACTCCCTGCTCCACACCTCCCTTTAGGGTCAGCAGCCTTCTCTCAAAGCTCTTTCTTGGCTTCTCCGCGTCACCGTTGGCCATGCCCAGAGAGAAGCAGGGGCTGCTGCAGCGTGTGTCTCTTCCTGGGATGAAGCATCATGAAGTCTTTAGAGACACTTGTGCACACACTGCTAGTCAGGCATCCTTCCCATGTGCATCCTTGAATGGGTTCCAGAGGGTCTCTGAGGCCCCTGGAATTGGTGTGTGACAGCTTTTGGCTTTTCAAAATGACGTGTGTGAATGCTTTTGGTTTGCAAAAGTTTTCATAGGAAGCTTGAGGGCCCACCCCCAACCCACCGCCTCCTTAAAAGTTAAGAACCACAGACCACTTAGATTCTCAAGGGAATTCTGGGATTACAGGGAGACCTCACTTTAGGAAAGATAGATGTGTCCAAAGCAGCTAGGTTGGGTTACAGTGACTGCGTTGCAAGACGCTTCTATCAGATGAACTGTATTTGTTGGTCTCCACGCTTTAGCCCTGGAATCGATCCAGATCACCTAGCTGTGAACAAGCATGCAGGGAAGGTTCAGGGAGGGGTGAGTAAGAGGCTGGGACTGGAAACAGTTTTGATTGTTTATCGTGTGGGTGGAGGGAGAAGGGAGGGTGGAATGGGGAAGAGGGACATTCACATACCATCAGCCACTCTGAAAGTTTCACACCCAAGTGATCTCAGGCATATAGTCGGTCACAAACAAGTTGCCAACACGTTCCTTCTTTCTCTCTCTCTACACACACACACACACACACACACACACACACACACGCACGCGCGCGCGCGCGCGCGCTCCCCAATGCTCCCTCTGGTGGCAAGAAGAAGAACTTTATCTCTTTATTCCAGGAATGCCAGGGTTTTCTCACATAACTCACACAGAGGGCTGAAACAAAAATAACTGTTTTATAATGACACTGTTTCATGCAGTGCCTTAGGGACATTTTATTAAACCACAGAATACCTGGAGCTCACTAGCAATGGCTAATCTTACATGCAATAACTTGTATATTAAAAATTTCTTGGGTAGGGAGCGGCGGCTCACGCCTGTAATCCCAGCACTTTGGGAGGGCTAGGCAGGTGGATCATCTGAGGTCAGGAGTTCGAGACCAGCCTGGCCAACACAGTGAAACCCTGTCTCTACTAAAAATACAAAAATTAGCCAGGCATGGTGGCACGTGCCTGTAGTCCCAACTACTCGGGAGGCTGAGGGAGAAGAATTGTTTGAACCTGGGAGGCAGAGGTTGCAATGAGCCAAGACTGAGCGACCGCACTCCAGCCTGGGTGACAGAGAGAGATTCCATCTCAAAAAAAAAAAATTTCTTGGTTGAATCCTGTTACTGGCTGCCATTGGACATAATTAAAAATCATACGTTATTTTTTCTTGATTATTTCCTCTTTTGTGTTATTTTGGAGATGATAACGTGAATCAGGATAATAACAATAATAATCTCCTAAAAACACAGAATGTTGGTTCTCAGACTAATAATAAAGGGCGTCGGGTCAGGCTGCAATGTAGCAGCCCCAGGTCACCAACCTTGAATCAAACGTTGACACCCTTCGTGGGGCTCAGTGGCTTACACCTATAATTCCAAGGCTTTGGGTGGCCAAGGTGGGAGTATCGTTTGAGCTTAGAAGTTTGTGACACCCTGGGCAACAGAGGGAGACGCAGGACCCCTTTACATGATTTGCTAAGGACTCCACAGACCTTTGTTTAAGTCAGTTAAATCTATTAATATTCTCCATATCAGAAATTAAAACAGAGAATAAAGTTAAATATATATATATATAATATATATATATATATAAAATATATATATATATTTGAAACAGAATCTTGCTCTGTTGTCCAGGTTGGAATGCAGTGGTGCAATCTTGCCTCACTGCAGCCTCCACCTCCTGGGTTCAAGCTATTCTCCTACCTCAACCTCCCGAGTAGCTGGGATTACAGGCATGTGCCACCATGCCTGGCTAATTTTTGTATTTTTAGTAGAGACGGGGGTTTCACCATGTTGGCCAGGATGGTCTTGAACTCCCGAGCTCAAATGATCCACCTGCTTTGGCCTCTCAAATTGCTGGAGTTACAAGTGTGAGCCACTATGCCCAGCCTAAAATATATTAATTCATTTAGTAATTATAAGTCCATCTTACATGTTAACGTAAACATTTTATTGTATGTTATAAACAATATAACAATATATTATACATTATAAATAGCGTAAAAAATAAATACAAATAAAATATTATTATTTATTATAAACAAAATGTTTTGCAATAAAATTATGGAGCAGAAATACCTCGTGAAGAGTGGTATTGTTTTACATTTTTATGAATCCTTTTAATTAAAGGCCTAATAGAAGACAGTTGCATTCTCCTATCTAGAAATACAACCGAAAATATCTAGTTTTGCATAGATAATGTAATCAGAAAAGAGAGAAGTATTTTAATAGCCTTTTCAGATAACTGTGAATATTCTTGGGTACTACATATCAAAACTCGGTAAGTGGGAGTTTCTTAAGGGTTAGCTGCAATGTACAATCTGAAACCTATCAGTAAAGTTTTAATACTCGGTTACATTAAATTCCATTGATTTATCTTGCACTTTGAATAGATCTTTTGCCCATGCATGATTTTGTGACATTATGCCTTGGTCATTTGGAGGATACTGATGTTCTGAGTTATGCATATTTTCCAAATGTTGACACCTTTCATACATTAAACAATGATAAAAAATTTCATCCTTAATATCAGCATTGACAAATAGAACTTTTCAAGATTCAAATTTTTGTTGGAAAGCTTGAATTTAATAATTGGCAACAAATACTCTGAGCTGTTCTCCTTGGAGTTATAGGCTTAGGCTGGGTGCGGTGGCTCCCGCCTGTAATCCCAACACTTTGGGAGGCTGAGGCTAGAGGATCACCTGAGGTCAGGAGTTCTAAACCGGCCTGGTCAACATGACGAAACCCTGTCTCTACTAAAAACACAAACACTAGTCGGGCTTGATGGTGTGTGCCTGTAATCTCAGCTACTCGGGAGGCTGAGGCACAAGAATCACTTGAACCTAGGGGGTGGAGGCTGCAGTGAGCTGAGATCGAGGTACTGCATTCCAGCCTGGGCGACAGAACTAGATTCTGTCTCAATAAAAAAAAAGTTACAGGCTTACTTTGTTCATTTTTGAGAAAATATCTACCAGTGGTCAAGTCTAATTGACAGCAGTTTTTCTTTTCCTTTTTGTCTCTCTCTCTCTCTCTTTTTTTTTTGAGACAGGGTGTCCCACTGCTGAATTGCAGTGGCTCAATCTCTTCCCTTCCCTTCTTTGCTTTTTTTGAGACCGGATTTCACTCTGTCACCTAGGCTGGAGTGCAGTGGTGCAATCTTAGCTCACTGCAGCCTCAACCTCCCAGGCTCAAGTGATCCTCCTGCCTCAGCCTCCCAAGTAGCTAAGACCACAGGTGTGCACCATTATGCCTGGCTAATTTTTGTATTTTTTGTAAAAATGGGGTTTTATATGTTCCTCAGGCTGGTCTCAAACTCCTAGGCTCAAGTAATCCTCCCACCTCGGCCTCCTAAAGTGTTGGAATTACCAGTGTGAGCCACTGCATCCAGACAATAGTTTTTCAATCAGTCCTTTTCTCAAGTGAAAAGGATGTTTTACGATGGAATACAGCACTGAGGACTTACGTAGATATGTAGATATGTATTCCATCATACTTTGGTATAAGGCAGAAGTGCTATATATGCTAACCATGTTTAATGCAATTAACATTTTTTTCTGGTCATTAAGTACGCTTAAATAAAACTGGCTTTTTGGCCCCAATGAGTGCAATGTGGGAAAGAATAAGGCACCAGTTTTACCCACCATTGCCTCTGCACTATCAATGCACGTGCAACCCAATGAAAAGACAAATATGCTACCCCCAAGAGTTGGTGGACCACTCGTCAAGAAGCATTACTGCATTGCAAGCCCAGGATAGTCCGTGATGGGGTGGAGGGGTCTATCTTAGGAAGCCTAATCCCCTTCCGCCTTCCACTTTGGTTGGGAGAATCCATTCCACCCCTAGACCCCAGGCCCCTGTTTGGTTTCTAACCTCTGCTGCAGCAGCTGCACTCTGGGTGTAGTCCCGTTTCCCTGCTGGACTGACAGCAAGCACCTTACAACTGGGCTTTGTGTTCCAATTCTCCCACAGCTGAGCCCCGACGAGCAGCGAAGAGATGGGTAGAGGTGTAGCTGGGAGTCCGCATGTGTAAGGAAGCAAAGGGGGCCTCCTCTTTCTTGCATGGAGAGGAGGGTAGCAGCTTGCCCCCCGCCCTGCCCCAGGGTGAACAGGGTGGGACCCCATGAAAGCCCTGCCCTCAGCAAGAGGCTCAGCCCAGCCTCAGAGTTTTGGAGAGGTTGTCCCATCCTGGCTGGGGTCTGGAAGGACCTTCTTTAGACTTGCTGACTGAGAAGGTCCCACCCTGCTCAATTCCTCCCCAAGCCTCCTGCAAAATAATCATGGGGTAGGGGCAAGGGCGTGAGAGCAGGGAAGGAGGGCTGGGGTCTGCGGAGGGACGGGGCTTTGGAGGAGAATGGAGTGGGAGGCGGAAGCGGTCAGGGAGACGGGGACGCTCACCAGACGCCAGGGCAGCGCTCTTTGTCTGTGTTAGCACCTGCTTCCCCCCGACATTCCTGGCCCCAGCCTGGGCACGGGGTGGAGGGGGTGGTCATAGTTCAGGGTGACCTCCCAGGGCCTAAGTTTAACATCAACAAAGGCCCAGTGCCCAGCTGTTGTTTCTATGTGTGTCCAAGCGCATTGTTGGAGGGGCTAGCAGTTCGTCACCTGTGTCAAGGTCAGTGAGTGGCTGTGGCTGCTCCTCTCTGGGGGAGGGGGCAGTTGGGGCCTAGACACTCCAGGTGCCAAGACCTTGAACAGGATGGCTTCTCAGCCAGCCCTTTCCTTGTACCCCTAGTCATGAGCCCCCTAGCCTTATTTCAGGACCCTGAGAGACAAACAAAGATCCCTCCTGAGCCGTGAGAGGCAATTGCCTGCACTGTGTCTGGTCAGAAGTTGCCTCTGTATTGGGTGCTTGTTCATTCATTTATTCAATGAGCATTTATTGAGCAGCTACTAAGAGTCAGGCACTGAGGATACAAAAATGAGTAAGACGTAGTGTCGACACTCAGGTTTCTCCCAGATGAGTAAACAGATGACTTCGATATTGTGGATGCCATGTAGGGAAAGAGGGACATACAGGGATGTGGGGCCTGGAGGAGCGGCTCCTGATGCAGCCAGGGGTGGTCAGGGTAGGCTCCCCGGACGAGTCAGCGCTCCACTGAGACTTGGAGGATAGGTGGAGTGGGAGAGAAGGGCCTTCAGAGAAGCCTCTGCTGCTATGGGGGTGTTGAACAGTTCTGTGCCGCTGGGGCCAGGGGGCATAGGGGCCAGGGGAGCTGTGAGGTTGTGATCACAAAAGCGCATGTGACTTGACTACAGGTTTGCATTTCATCCTCATATTGTCTTTGAGGGAAGTGGTTTGGGCGGCAGTGGGATGGAGAGGCTTCCGGAGCAGTCAGCGGGAGCAGCGAGGAGGCCCGAGCAGAGACAGTGGCGTGGATCTGTGGAGGAGGGCGGGTCAGAAGGCCCCGAGGGAAGCAGGACAAGCCTTGCTGCTCCCCTGACTGTCAGGAAGAAGGGAGGAAGCAGAGGGGTAACCCTCTGATTTCTGGTTTGGCTCAGCCTTTCTGTAACAGGGAGAACAGAGAGGGAGCAGATGGGGTTGAGGGTGGGGCCAGAGAGTGAGGAGGGGCTTGGTGGTGCCCAGGCGGCTGGGCACAAGGGCCTGGTGCTGGCGTGGGCTAGGCTGCCCAGCAGGCCTGGGGGAAGGATGGCAGGCTGGGATGCTGTCCCCACAGACTCACTCTCCCCTCAGCCCTGGCATTAAGTGTGTCCCTCTGGCAAAGAAGAAAATAATTTCTGTCCCTCACCATCTGCTGCATGGGAAGATGGGAATGGAGTGAGCCTGGTGTGAGGGGATCAGGAACATCGAGGGGCTGTGTCCAGCTGCCAAACCATCCACGAGGCCGGCACCGTGCTGAGGACAGTGGCGGGGACAGAAGCCAAGGTTCATCATGTGTCCCAGGGCCTGGGTTGATGTCTTATAGAGGGTTGTTTGGGGGGCTCCAGAGTTCTCTGGGTCTGAAGCAAGAATGGGGAGGGCAGCAAAGGGGATGGGCCAGGGCCGGGGCTGCTTATGCTGAGTTCAGGGGCCCCGCTGAGGGGTGAGCACAGATGGAAGTGTCGTGTCTGCCTAGAAGGGGTGTATTTAGGTGTTTTTTTTTTTTTTTTTTTTTGAGACAGAGTCTTGCTCTGTTGCCCAGGCTGGAGTGCAGTTGCATGATCTCAGCTCACTGCAGCCTGTGCCTCCTGGGTTCAAGCAATTCTCATGCCTCAGCCTCCTGAGTAGCTGGGATTACAGTTGTGAGCCACCACACCTGGCTAAATTTTGTATTTTTAGTAGAGGCAGCAGAGTTTCACCATGTTGGTCAGTCTGGTCTCAAATTCCTGACCGTGTGATCTCCCCGCTTGGCCTCCCAAAGTGCTGGGATTACAGGCATGAGCCACCACACCCAGCCTAGAATTTGTGTTTTGACAAGCCCATCCCAAAATTCTGATGCCCTATAAGGGTTTGAAAACCACTGGGGGTGGGGTGGGGGCAGGGGCCTGTTCTGCTGCACAGCATGCTGGCTCTGGAGGGAACAGATGAGGGGAGAAGCCCCATCAGCTGCCCCTGGGGACAGAGTTTTCAGAGGGAAGGTAGAACTGTGTGCAGAAACACAGGAGAGGCAATGCCTAGAACCAAGTGAGCATCGGAGTCAGAAAGTCTTATGCAGGAGAGCTGAGTGGGACCTGGTGGGTGGGTGGCATGAGGCAGAATTGGGAGAGAGACGCAGTGACCTGGTGTCCAGTTCCCAGGGTTGCTAACTGCTCAGTGCCAGCTTGAAAATAATTAGTTTCTAGGGAGGGGCCTACACCCAATTAGCTAGCTCACTTTCCATCACTTTCCTCCACATTCCCTTGTCCGTGGACATACAGGGTCAGCCCCAAACCCCACCTACTTATTATGGGGATTCCTGGAGAGACAGCCTGTTTTGCGGGGACCTGTCAAGGAACTGCCAGTCCCGGGCTCAGGGTGTGGAGGCTTGGTGGCAGCACAGAAAGAGGGAGCCAGGGGTGGGAATGGGGTGGCCTTTGGGCCTCCCTCCTTTATCCTAGCACTGGGCTGATGGGAGAAACTAGATGGGCCAGAAAAGAATTCAGGGTGTGGCAATGCTGAACTCAAGGAGCAGGTAGTTCGAGAGAGAAGCGAAGCAACAGGTTTGGCAGAGGACGGCGGGTGTGGGAGGAAGTCAGGGGCATCGGGAGGTGGTGTGGGGGGTGCAGAGTGTGAGAGAGGCAACCCGCAGGGACCCACAAGACCCTCACCCTCTTCCCTCTGCTCTGCCTCTCCTTCACTTCCACTCACCCCATCTCCAGCCCTACCCAGGCCTCCCTGGTGTCTCAGGGCTAAAAAGAGTGGCTAATATTTGTTACTACACAGCCAAACCTCTTGCAATTAGGTACATCAAGAATCAGTCATTCAAAGCATCACTTACAGCTTTTTTTTTTTTTTTTTTTTATACAAGGTCTCACTCTGTCACCCAGGCTGGAGTACAGTGGCAAGTAGCCTTGATCTCCTGCAGGGCTCACGCCATCCTTTGCAGTAGGCAGGAGCACAGGTTTGCGCCATCACACCCAGCTAATTTCTGTATTCTTTGCAGAGACGGGGTTTTTGCCATGTCGCCCAATCTGGTCTCGAACTCCTGAGCCCAAGGCATCTGTATGCCTCAGCCTCCCAAAGTGCTGGGATTACAGGCCCGAGGCACCATGCTCAGCCCATTTACTGTTTTTAATGTTGGGGTGAATTATACTGAGCTTTGGGGTCACAACACTGGTCCATTCCAAGTTCCCTGTGGAAGCCACAGTATTGGCTGAAGATGAGGACATTAAAGTCATAACGATGGTCCCTGTTTACTGAACACTTACTACATGCAGTGCTGGTGAAGGAGCACGGACTTTGGCACCAGAGACCTGGGTGCAGCTCTCAGCTCTGCCTCGTCCTTGCTGCGGGACACTGGGTGATTGCTGAGCCATTGTGAACCTGTTTCCTCATGGGTAGAGTGGGGTAAGCCATAGTGCCTACCTTAGAAAGTTACTATGAGGCCTCAAGGGGTATATACCAAGAACCAACATTTGTTCAGCATTTGCCTTGTGCCAGGCCTTTGCAATGCCCTTAATACACAGCACTTCATTGGAGCCTCATAGCAACCCCCAGGCGGGCACCATCATTATCCCCATTTTACAGATGAGGAAGTGGAGGCTCGGAGGGTTACATTGCTAAGTTTCACTAGTGAGTGTTCCCGGTGAGTGGCAGCGCTGTTCGCTTCCCAAGTCGTGTGTTGACTTACCTCACTGTGCTATGTCTCTACTGCCACAAACTTTCATGTGAGACTGATTTGTAGTGAAAAATTGAGGGTGACAGCCTTTTGGTTTCTTTGTTCCTTCTGCTCTAGTCCCCTCAGCCCCCAGCCCTGCCCCCTCTCAGAACTCGGCCACAGAACGCTGGCCCCGGAATAACAATGGGCTTAATATGGGGTGGGTGGAGAAGACAGGAGGGGCACGGGGTTGGCTGTCACTGTGGCAAAGGCCCCTGAGTAGTGGGGGCAGAGCCCGTGTCAGGAGGGGCCGCCGGGAAGACGGATGGTCTGGGCTTTGTCACTTGCTAATTTGGGTTTCTGTACTTCCCAAACCAAGCCAGGGCAGCCAGGGCTGACAGGTGCCAGCCTCTGAGGTGATGCGCCCTGACTCCACAACCCATGGCCTTACAAGGCTTAGCTCCTCTGGCCAGACACTTCCTTCCCTTGCCCTGTGGCCTCCCCAGCCCTGGGAGGGGAAAGGATGACACTGGAAGCCAGTGGCACTAGGGGCTGGAAACCCCTCCAGGCCTTCTCCTCTCACTGACACCCATCCTGAGTCCCTCTTTCCTGGACTTGTCCCTTCCTCCTGCCATCTAGCCAGCTCTGGTTCTCACTCCTTCTCTTGGGAATTTTTCCATCCATTTCCAGTGAGCTGGGAAGTCACAGAAGATCTGAGAGGATACTGACCACAGAGGCCATTCTCCTGAGGCCTGGATTCTGGTTAAGGCTGCTTCAGTCTCTCCCTGGACTTTAAAAGAGGCTAAGGGGACCAGACACGGTGGGTCATGCCTATAATTCCCAGCATCTGGGAGGCCAAGGCAGGAGGATTGCTTGTGCCCAGGTGTTCAAGACCAACCTAGGCAATATAGGGAGACCATGCTTCTGTTAAAAATTAAAAAATCTTTTAAAAAAAGAGGCTAAGGGAAAGCCACAAGCCTTGTCCTAAGGAAGGGGACCCCATGGAAGCCAGGCTCAGCCTCAGGTACCTGAACACCCTTAACCCACTTTGCAAATGAGGAAGCCAAGGTTCAGAGAGGACGCTGCACAGCTGGGTCAATTCTGCAGTGAACCTAAATTCAGGTTAGTGTCTAGAAAGCCTGCAATAAGGCGAGGGCCATTGCCAGGAGGGGAAACTCTTGTGGTCTAGAGTGGGGCTTGGAGATGCAGCTGGATTAGGAATTGGAACAAGATCAGTTTTAGCATTTTGCATGCTGTGTGCAAAATGGGTCGAGAGGGCAAGCGGCCACCTCGACAAACCAAGCAAGAGAGTAGAGAGCAAGAAGGCGAAGGTTCTAGTAGGTTAGGGATCAAGACAGGGACAGGGGTTATATTAGGGGTAAAGGAGGGTTAGCGTCAGGATTAGAACTGGGCTGAAGGTAAGGTTAGGGAAGTGTCTTTGCGTTGTGGGCAGCATGACAGACTTAGGAGACCTGACCCCTCACCCTGTGGCCTCTCCTCTCGGGGCCTGGGTTTCCTCACGGGCACACCAATTGAACTGGACAGTCTTCCTGCTCTGGCATCCTGTGATGCTCTCAGCAAGAACAGAGCTGGCTTTCTGGAAGGCCAGGCCCTGGTAGGGCTGGATTCTGACCTGCTCTGTCTCAGGGCTGCCTTGCTCTGAAACCTGGACTGGTTCATCTCACTAACCCTCCTAGGCTCACCATTTTCCTGGCTAGACTATGAAGTGCAGGGCCCAGCAAGGCACTGGAGAATGTATTAGTTTCCCGTTGCTGCTGTGACAAGCTAGTACACACTTGTGATTCAAAATGACTCAAATTTATTATCTTACGGATCTGGAGGGTAGAAGTCAGAAGTGTCTCCCTGGGCTGCAAGGCAAGGTGATGGGAGGCCTGCTGCCCCCTGCAGGCTCTAGGGGAGAAGCTGTGCCGTGGCCTTTTTTGGCTTCTAGAGGCTGCCTCTATTCTTTGGCTCGTGGCCTCATTCCATGGTCAAGGCTAGCAGCATAGCATCTTTTCTGACCTCTGCTTCCTTCATCACATTTCCTTCTATCAACCCTGCTCCTCATGCCTCACTCAGCTGAGAAGGACACTTGTGATTAGATTGGGTTCGCCAAGATAATCCAGGATAATCTCAAGTGTCTTAATGTAATCACATCTGCAAAGTCTCTTTGCCATATAAGGGAACAGATTCACGTTTGCATTAGGGCATGGGCACCTATGGGGGCTATTATTCAGCCTAGCACAAAGGGTGCTGCCTGGGGCTCTTCAGAGCCAGGAGCACTGTTTCTGGCTCTGCGTGTGGGAAGGGTCTTCCCTGAGCCGTCAGCATCTGTGTCAGCCAGAACCTCATAGCTCTGGACAGCTGTGCCTGCCCTGCAGGGAGAATGGGAAGCCTGGCCCCGGGCTGCTGTGCACTGAGAAGGGGGGACCTTTTCTGTAGGCACGGAGGGAGGAGAAAGGCTGCGGAGGCACACTTGGCTGGGGCAGCGAGTGGGTTACAGGGCTGAGACCTCCAGTGGTGGCCCCTCAGCTGGGTGTGGGTGGCCTGGATCATCGGGGCCTGCTCTGTGCCCACTCTCTATATGAAGGTAGATGGGGGTCAGGGGCAAGGACAGCAGGGCATGGCCGTCTTGCTTCTGAAGTCCACCTTTGAGTGACAGCAGGCGAGAGACCCTAGAAAAGCCAGCGTGTGAACTGGGGCCGAAGGTCAGGGTGGATCTGAGGGAGCGAGCTGGAGGCTGGATTCGACGCGGTATGCAGGGATGGTGGGGAATTGGGACATTGAAGTGAGGAGCCCCAGCCGCATGCTGCCCAACAAAGTGTGAGGATGAATTGCTCTGAGTCTGAGATTCCCCGTGACTCCTGCCCAGGGAGGCCCCCGGCTGCGCGGTCCTCACCGCGCCTCGCTGTGGACATCCGGCCGCCTACTTTCTTGGCTTGTGTTCACCCTGCTTTGTTCTTCTGTTTGTCAAACTGTCCTCTTTATTTTTCCTTTTCAAAAAGCAGGATAATTCAGGCAGAGAATTTATTTTTTGAGACTATCAAGGGCTTTTATTGTATAGGCCAGTCATGGTGGCTCAAACCTGTAATCCCAGCACTTTGGGAGGCCGAGGCATGTGGATCGCTCAAGGCCAGGAGGTTGAGACCAGCCTGGCCAACATGGAGAAACCCCGTCTCTACTAAAAATACAAAAAATAACCAGGCATGGTGGCGCACCTGTAATCCCAGCTATTCAGGAGGGTGAGGCAGGAGTATCACTTGAACCCGGGAGGTGGAGGTTGCAGTGAGCCAAGATCATGCTATTGCACTCCAGCCTGGGTGACAGAGTAAGACTCTATCTCAATAAATAAATAAAAGGAAAATTATTGTATACATCATAATAAGCCAAGGCAATAAACTCCAGGAGGCTCATCTCCTAAGCCCCTAGCTTCTTCCTCCCCTCCAGCTGCTCCTCGTGCTAGAGCCCACCTTCATTACCATCCCAGCCTCTCTACCTTCATGTCCCCAACCCCCATGCCTCCCAAGACCCTGTCCTTTCTCCCTGGCAGCCTGCTTGCACAGAGGCTTCTCAAAGTTGACCTGACCAGAACAGACTTAGAGAAGCTCTATGAGGCAGCAGAATGTTGGTGTAGAGAGGGCAGGGCCTTTACCTCTGTGGGCACGGGGGCGTGTCTCCTTAGGACACCCCTGCCCATTACTCTCTCCCTCTCCAAATGGGGAGCATGGCTGGGGCTCCCTAACCTCCTGCTGCTTGTGAAGCCTCTCTCTGGCATCCTAGAGGGGTCAGTGTCCTGCCTCAACCCATGAGATGACAGACTATAATAGCCACAGGATTAACACAGCAGGCATTGTCTTTCTCTGACTATAGGGTGGGTATTATGTGTTCATCAACCGTCCTAAAAATACCCAGTAAACAGGTGCAGCCCCTGCGGCACCAGTCTCCTGGGATCTGTTGGCTTCTGGCTGGAGATGAAGATTAGGGCAGGGGAGAGGTGAATTAGTCTCACTGAGTTCCAGGCCTGGGACTCGGGTGTCCCATGATTTCAGGAAACCCACCTGGAGGGGGATGCAGAGTGTCTGCAGACCCTAGGACCTCCCTGAGCGTAAAGGTGGGCCACAGCCCGCACCCTCCTATCCCACGTGCACCAGGGAGCCACCGAAAAATCCCTGAAAGCTGAGTCTTCAGCCCTCTCCGGCTTTTGGAGCATGGGTTTGGAGGCCTCATTTCCGTATTTCCTTGTAAGAGATGCAGGGTTGGCCTGACAGTCTTCTTCCCCCAGCCACTACTGGACCCTCTGGGCCTTCGCTGTGGCCCCTTGCTCTCCCTTATTCCCCCTCCCTGTCTCATCTCTGTTCAGTCCCCACACCTGGTCTGGCTGTTTATTCTCTCCCTTCCTGTGGCTCGAGCCTCCCTAAGTGGGTGCTGGTTTCACTCAGTTGGTGGCGCCTATGTGTACAGAATTTGTGTGTGCTCTGGAGCCACAAGCTCATGTGGCTCTCGGCCTGTGTGCCTGTTGTGTGCATTGCAGCACGCATCTGCCTGTGAGGTGTGTGTGTGGTGGGAGGGGCGGGAGGCCTGTGTGCCTGTTGTGTGCATCGGAGCACGCATCTGCCCTGTGAGGTGTGTGTGTGGTGGGAGGGGTGGGAGGGAGGAGGGGCAGCAGGAGGGGGCAGTGGGCCTGTTCTATTTTTACCGGCCAGTTGCTGCTGGCCACAGTTTTCATAGCCTCCCCTTGGCTCTGCCCCTCAGTCTGCAGTCTACAGTGAGGCACAGGCCAGCACCACTCCGCAAGGACTGAACGAGGTAAGTGTCTGCAGCCCAGGACTTCAGATCTAGGTTGACCCCAGGCAGAGAACCTGGGGCTTTTGTTTAAGGAGAAGGCGAGGTCTTGGAGCTGGAGGAAACCGTTTCTTGCCCGTACAGTTGGTTTGCTGGTAGAACATTCCTAAAATACTCCTACGGCGTTCTGTCCCACAGAATGGCATCTCACCTGCAAAACTGTTGTGAGAGGCGAAAACTTTTCCTGAACATTAGGAGGCTGAGAGCAAGGAGCGGAATCTTCCTCGAAGTTCCTTAGGAGCCCCAAGGCAGGGCCTAAGGGATGGTGCTGTCACACAGGATGCCCAGCAGGATGCGGGAGGGAGAAGCACCCAGGGGAGGGGCGGCCCTGGGATCAGAGCAGAGGGGCTGCAGCTGCAGGCTTAGGCAGAGCCAGGTGAGCGCTCCAAGTCAGCAATGCCTGCAGCAGAGAAGGAGGGTGCAGGCGCGGGACTTCCAGGGAGCCTGGAAGGCAGGGCCAGAGGCCTCTGCAGACCAAGGAGACCATCTTGCTTCTGTGTTCTTTGTCTTTGAGGGATGCCGTCCGCTCCCTTTGCCCATCCCTCTGTACTGCAGCACAAGAGCAGGGGAGGGCAGACCAGCAACCCCTCTTGACCGCTCCTGCTCAGAGCTCCCGGCTCTGAGGAGCCGCAGTAGGTATTGGGGGTCCTCTTGGAGGAAGGCAATGGTGGCACCGTTTTGGGTTGGGGCACAAGAGCCAGTGAACACATAAGCCAGGGCAATATCTGCAAGGTAACCCAGGGCTTGGGGCAGGGGGCTGTGTGGTGGTCCCTGACTCGGGTGGGAGCTGAAGGCAGCACCTGCCACCGGCTCTGGGAGTCACAGTCCCACAGCAGCTCTGAGATTAGGCTTTGCTGTTCAGAGCTCAAGATGGGGTTGTGGTGTGTGGTCGGAAGCCCAGAGCCACGGGCTTGGGAGTGTGGCCTGTTAAATAACCATCAGTTAAGGAGGGCAGGGATGCCCTTGAATGGGGGTCCAAGGTCAGGGTGCGGGGAGCAGGGGGAAGCACATCAGCCTAACTAGATACTTGTGGACGTGATTATTGGGTGTGCAAAGAGATCAGTTTCTTCCCCTACACATATACTCTGTCTCTCTCACACACACACTCTCACACACAGTCACTTACACACATTTACACACACAGACTCAATCTCATAGTCTAGTTGATCGTCCCTTCCATGCTGCAGAGCCTCAAGGAAGAGAAAGCCCAGCTCTGAGGCAACCATCAGAGACTTTGCACCCTCCCTTGGATGGAGGATTTTCTCCTTATCTCCTTGCTTGCTACTTGTAGGGGAGATGGAATCCTGGCTCTCCAAGCCTTCCAGTGGCTGCTATCTACATCCTGACTTCTTATCAGCCCTTGCTTGTCTTCTGCAGGGCCTGGCAAGGGCCCCTGTCTGTTGGGTGTGAGAGCACAGGCTGAGGCCTCTTGCCTGACGTGGGACCCCTCGGTCTGGCCTTTGTCAGTGAGGCAGGCTGGGGGCAGGCCCTGGAGCTTGGCAGGAGGTGTAAACTGGCCTTGGCAGGTAGGGCCCCACGCTGGGGACAGTTGGCTCTCTGAGGGAGAGAGGGAGGCATGATCCCTGCCAAATGCCCACCAAGGACAAGGCACATCCCAGGGAGACCGACACAGACCTGGTGCCCTCTGGACGCTGGCATTCCTGGAGGCTGGTGATGGACAGATGGGCCTGGAGGTGGCTCTTCGCCAGCTGGTGTTTCCTTTGGACTTCCTCAGTGTCTTTGGAGAAGCAGAGCCCTCACAATAAGCAGCTGCCTATAAAATCTAATTCTAGCCAAGCATCTCAGGAATTCATGGATGGTCTCCACACCCCTCCCTTTGCGCCCCAGCATGACAGCTGAGACTCTGGGGTCACACTACCCCTCCACCTCCTCTGCTCCAGACTTACCCTCCCTTGGTGGTGAGGCAGAGGTGGAGGGAGGCCCAGGAGGCTTTCTGACCCAGTGGGAGATTCAGGGGAGGTGGCCAAAGCTGGGTTCACTGGGGTCGGAACAGTGCTTCAGGGGCAGCAGGGGAAAGGAGAGAATCAGGGCAGAGGAAGGGGTGGCTCTGGGGTGAAATTAGTGGCAGGCACTTTGCAAGGGTCCTTTAATTCCCCACCTCCCAGGCCCCCCAACCAGGTTCTTGAACCAAGTTCAAACTCCTGCCCCTGAGCTCCATGCCTGCCCACTCCACACACACTGGGCTCTCCCACTCTTTGCTTCACAGCCCGGCTCAGTGCTCCTGAGCACCCCTGCCCACCTGCTCCCACCTCAGCTGTCCGTTTCCTTGCCCTGAGCTTTTGCACAGTTCTCCCCCTACCCCCCACCATTGGAATGCTCTGTGTCCAGGCCCAGGCAGGACAGTAAAGGATGTCTGGCTTTGGAACATCTCCCCCTGCAGCCAGACAGACCCCCCTCTTTGGCCTGGGCCCCAGGATCACCTGGTCAGGGGGCCTCAAAGTGTGCGTCACGGACAAATGTCCTCACAGAAGGCCACAGGGCTGCTATGATAACCCCCTTCACCCAGTGCCATTTTGCTCTTTTTGTTTGTTTGTTTGACTTTTATTTTAAGTTCAGGGGTATGTGTGTAGGATGTGCGGGTTTGTTACACAGGCAAACATGTGTCATGGAGGTTCGTTGTATCAATTATTTCATCACTCAGGTAGGACAGACGTACACATTAGTTTTCCTGATCCTTTCTCTCCTCCCACCCTCCACTTTTCGATAGCAAAATGCCATTTTGCTTTTACTGATTGAATTTATTTTACTTTCAAGTAAGATTTGGTTGGAACAAAGGATTCAACCAAATGATATTAATTTACTATTATTTTAATTAGTTACTATTAATTAATAAACAGCAAGTGGAAACCCACTGAGTTAACCCCTAATTTTGCAGAGCAGAAAACAAGCCCAGAGAGGGGAAAGATAAACTAGAGTGAACACAGGATTTGCCTGGCCTGGAGACTTATCCTCTCCCTCTCAGGGGCTCCCACTGCCCCACCCTGGGAGTGCCAGTTGCATTGCCATCTGTGGATGGCGTTGTGCCCTGTGGCAGCACCCGTATTCCAGCATCCATTCCGCTCATTCACTTTCCAAGCCTTCCTCTCTGAGCCCTTCAATGACCACCCTTTATTCACAGGATAAAGTCTAAACTCCGCTGGTCCTTCAGGGCCCTCGTGAGTGAGCTACACTGTCACTTTCCAATCATATTTCCTTTGGGCTCCGTTCTGCTCCCCACCGGGGTTGGCAAGCTTTATCTGGAAAGGGCCAGATAGTAAATATTTTAGGCTTCGTAGCTCACATAAGGTTTCTGTTGCAAAATCTTTTTAAAAAAAAAAAAAAAGCTTACTACTCTCTAAGCAAAAGCAGGCTAGGGGCCAGGTTACGCTTGAGGGCTGTGTTTGCCGCCCCCGCCCTGCCTCCTGTTCCATCCTGACCTGCTGGAATACAGTGTGTCTGATTTCTTCCCTTTGTGTTCTGACTCTGTCTCCCAGGCTGGGCTGCAGACTCCCAGGGCCCAGCTGGGCGGTGGGCAGGGGGTGGGAGGAGAAGGCAGGGGTTTCCACTTTCCCTCATGAACGATTCCTTTGTGCCCCCTAGGTGCCGTCCCACTGCCACCATGCCGGAAGTGTAAGTAGTCTCACTGCCATCTGGGGCCCCAGGAAGGCAAGCCCCTTTGCCACAGACTTCAGCCCTGGAGTGGAGGCACCGTGTTTTCAACCCCCACAAAGCTTTTCCCTAAGAGACCAGATCCTAAGACAGGGACAATGCTTGATAGTTCCCGCATGTTGCATGTGTCCTCCCAGCCACCAAGCAGAACTCACTCCCAGGTTGCCCTGGGAAGGCCTTTTTGGCCTGTGCTTCAGAGTTTTCCCGTCTTGATCTATCACATGAATGGCATGTACCAGGCCACCACTTAACACTGGTGCAGTAGATGAACGAAGCTTTGGGAATTTACCACATGCCCACGGATGGATGCTTTCACGTTACTGGAACCCTCCCCTGAGGCTTCCCCGAGGCTTCCCTCACCTTCCACCACTTCTCCCCAACTTACGACATCCAGTACCTCCCAGTAAGAATGCCTGGTAGTTCAAAGGTCTGTTGGGTTTTTATTCTGTTCTGCCGGAACCTTGAACAACTCTCCCTGCCTGATGCCTGATGAGTGTCTGGCTCACCGTCATCCCTGGCCCCTTCCCCCTGCAAGCTGGTCTGTGAGGTTCTGTGCCTGCACACGTAATCCTCATCGTTCATACTCTGTGTTCTGCTCTTTCCCCGTCCTTCCTGTGGTGGATGCCTGAAGCGAGGTAAGCGATATTTGGGGTGTCTCTGTTCTGGTTAACTCTTCTGACTGGTAAAGGTGGGAAGGTGGGGTTGGCATGGGAGGAGAGGGGAGAGCTTGCGTTAAGGCCTGGTGGGGGTGCTAGGGGGTGTAGGGAATTCAGTGGCTGAATACATTCCTGGGAGATGGAAACTTCAGGCGAAGATTCTGGATGTGGGGCTTCCTAGCGTCGAGTGAGTTGCTGTGCCAGTGCACAGTGTTGTCAAGGGACTGGTGCTAAAGAGTCACACCCAGCCCGGCTGCAGTACCCGTCCCTGGAAGTTTGTCCTGGAAGGTCGCCCTGGGACGGGTACTGCAGCCGGGCTGGGTGTGACTCTGCACCCTTGCTGAGCACAAGCTCTTCCTTACCCACTCTGAGAGCTGGTCCAGTCCTGGGGGAACCATCCTGTTCCTTGCAGAGCTGATCTTGTGCACAGCTATATTTGAAGGGTAAGGGATAGCCATTGGGTTATTCCACCCTTGCCCAATGGCAAGGAGCAAAGAGAGGTCCTTAAATCCCCTTCAGGTCTTAGATAGCCCTGACAGTGGCCGTTCTGTGCGCTCCAGACTTACCAGGCTGCTGAGATCACAGCCTATGTACAGTCCAAGCGTGGAGATGGCAGGGATAGGGATGTGGACTCAGAAATGGCCACAGTGAGAATCAGCGCTACTGATGGAGGGGACGTTTGGCACAGAGATTCTCAGTAAGAATTGAACGTGTTACTTTTCCACATTCCTATGAATTTCTAAGTTTTGCTGAGGCTTGTATTAAAATGAGTCCCCACTGACAGATGGTCAAATGATGTGGCCATCAGCTCACCAAGTGGTGGGGAAAGAAGACCGCAGCGAAACGTTTGCCATGTGTGCACATTACGGTGTGTGAACCACGGGGGTAGTGCTTAGAGTCATAGACCCTTTCTCTTGAAATGGCACTTATCTGAAATGTGACAAAAATCTTTAGGAAAGGAAAAGACGAACAGCCCTCTGAACAGTCAGAATAGAGGTTACACATTCCAGGTGCTGAAACTCATTTATTGTCTCTCAGGAGAACTTCCCTGTCAAAGGGAATCACTTCTCCCTTACACGGTGGAGGGACAGGTGAGAGCCATTCTCCCCCAGCTCGCAGCACATTAAGTCTGGGTAGGATGCTTACTCACCTTACACATTGAGAAGTGACTGCCTATGGCCCAGAAGAGAGAGTCGTGCTCCAAAGGCATCATAGTCTCATTAGCTGTCAGCCAAGCAGCCCTACTTACCTTTGCCAGCCACTGTCACAGGGCTAGGACTGGTAAGCAGGAATATGTTTAGGATTTCTGATAATAAAACGGTGCTTTTGTATCTTAGAAAGATTTGTATGGGTGGTGTTAACATTTTAAAAGGTTTTGAGGTCGACATAGACATGTTTCATTTATCTGGGAAATTCACAGCTTGTTTATTCAGTGGGATAGATCATCAAGGTATTGCTGTATTATGACCTGGAGTGTGAAAATGTACATAGCTTTTATGCTTTTCAAAGGATTTGCACATCCATGATCTCATTTCATCTGTAACAACTCTGTGAATTAAGTAAGTGGTGGGGGCGGGGGGGTCATAATACCCTTATTTACAGATGAGGAAGGAGGTGCCTCTAGAAGCCATGTGGCCCTCAGAGTATCTTACAGGATTTCAGCAGCAGCAGAATCAGAGTGGGAAGTTAAAGCTTCAGCCCCTAGGTCAAGGAAGCGGACTGCAGCCTTCTCTGAACTGCAGGGGTTAAAAAGCAAAGATGAGTTTTTAAGGCACCATAGGGTAAGCGGAGAATTCTGGATAAAGATAGAGAACCCCGGCTGGGACTTGTCGTGGCCTAGACCAGAACTCCAGTTCTGCAGCCTCTGACTCACCGCCTCTCTCTCTCTCTTCTTGCCCACAGAGAAAACCCAAGATCACTGCCTCCCGCAAACTCTTGCTGAAGGTGAGGCTGGGGGCTGGCTGCAGGGGGATGCCCAGTGGGAGGCAGAGGGGCAGCAGAACAGACTCTGAAGGGAGGGTTACACAAAGGAGAAAGGAAGGAGGCCAGAGTGAGGCTGATGAGGGGCACGAAGCGTCCAGCATTGCTGGAGCCAGTGCTAGGCTCAGGCGGTCAGTGGGTGGGATTCTCAAGTATGGATCCTGGCACCCGCCTGGGGTCCCGAGAGGAGGTGGTGATCAGCTTCAGAGTGGGAAGCTACTGGTGCAGGCAGAGGGACTTGCTTTATTTTCATATGTGTTTCTCTGTTTGGGGCTTTGTGGGTCAAAACAGACAGTAAGTGGGTAAGAGGAAGGAAGACTGTCAGGGAAAAACAAGTTTCAGGGCTCGAGGAATGTTGTGTGCGGCCACTTGGTATACCCTCATGCATGGCCTGCCCATGGCCACTGCACACACTTCTACACTGGATGGTGTTCTCAGAGCTGGCCCAGCCTGGGGCTGCCTTCCCCTCATTCCCTGATGCCGGGTGGGAGATGCGAGGCCCCCAGTTCAGCAGGTGTGTCCTGTCCAGAGCCTGATGCTGGCCAAGGCCAAGGAATGCTGGGAGCAGGAGCACGAGGAACGCGAGGCTGAGAAGGTGCGCTACCTGGCAGAGCGCATCCCCACGCTGCAGACCCGCGGCCTGTCCCTCAGTGCCCTGCAGGTGAGCCTGGCAGGTGGGGCGGGGCAGGGTGAGGCCGGAGGTGCTGTGTAGGTGGCTCCAGGGACCAGGCAGCAGGAGCCTGAACTAACACCAGCTCAAGGCTCTGTAATTTACAGGGCACCCCTCCCTTATATGGTCTCATTTAATCTTCACAACCACCTGTGAGGTGGGGACGTTAAATCCCATTTTACAGGCACTGAACTGAACCTCAGAGGGGAGACGTGACTTGCCTGGGCGGGTCGAGCCAGGGATCCAGCTTCACCATCAGCCAGTGTGGTGGCAGGGAGTGGGGAGGTGGCCGGGGTTTAGAGAAGCCCCACTTCTCCAAGGACTTGTCTATCCTTTCCTAGAGTTTGGTCTTTAATGTTTTCAGAACACTGGTCAATTGTTTAAATGCTAGTTATAACAGAGAAAAGAGACTGGAAGGAAATAAACTGTTACTAAGTATCTCTGGATGGTGGCATCACTAGGTATTTTAATAATACATCGTTTCCAAGATGTCTACAATTAACACATTACTTTTATCATAAGAAAACAATTTTGTTTTGCTGGGCACAGTGGCTCATGGCTGTCATCCCAGCACTTTGAGAGGCTGAGGCAGGAGGATCACTTGAACGCAGGAGTTCGAGACCAGCCTGGGCAACATGGTGAAAGTGAGACTTGTCTCTACAAAAATTTTAAAAAAATGAGATGGGAGGATCACTTGAGCCCAGGAGGTTGAGGCTGCAATGACCCATGCTGAAAGAATACTATTTTTTTTTTGAGACAGAGTCGCACTCTGTTGCCCAGGCTGGAGTGCAATGGTGTGATCTTGGCTCACTGCAACCTCTACTTCCAAGGTTCAAATGATTCTCCTGTCTCAGCCTCCTGAGTAGCTGGGACTACAGGTGCCTGCCACCACGCCTGGCTAATTTTTGTATTTTCGTAGAGATAGTCTCACCATATTGGTCAGGCTTGTCTTGAACTCCTGACCTCAGGTGACCCACCCGCCTTGGCCTCCCAAAGTGCTGGGATTACAGGTGTGAGCCACAGTGCCCAGCTAAGAATATTATTTTTTAAGAAGGCACATACAGGAGCCCCAGAGTGGAGGAGATGGTCAGCTCCTCTCTGAATCCCAAGTTTTGCAAAGGTGCTGGGGAGAGGGTCAAGGGCTGGAAGCTGATGGCTTTGTTCCCATCTTCTTCACGTCTGCCTGATCCATCTGCCTTCTTCAGGACTTGTGCCGGGAGCTGCATGCCAAGGTGGAGGTGGTGGATGAGGAGCGATATGACATCGAGGCCAAATGCCTCCACAACACCAGGGAGGTGAGTCTGAGGAAGGGAAGGTGCACAGCCAGCATGGGCTGGGCAGGGGCGTGGGCATGGATGCAGCAGCCATGGGAGGTCCCATCCTTCCACAGGGCCTGGGAGGGGGTCACTTAGCAGGAAGCTTTGGCGTCTCCACACTAGCCCCATAGGGCTGGAGATGGGCAGAGTGGAAAGTCACCTGTGAAAAGTACAAACTTCCTCCCTACCTGCCATGTGGGCTCATCAGCCTAACAGAAGCACTCTCTTTATCCACCCACACAAATAATCATATGCCTGTTAATGAGGTCTTACCTTTGCGAAGTGCTTTCATGTATGTTATGGACTTTGATCCTCCCTACACGCCTGTGGATGAAGTAGGTGCTATTATCTGCACCTTGCAGAGGAGAACCGCAGGTTCAGAGAGGCCAAGGACTTGTCCTGGGTCACACAGTGGGGGTCCTGGGACCAGTGCTGGTCTCTGGCTCCCACTTCGGCGCTCTGTGCTCCCTTAGCATGGGATGTGGGAGGATTAGCTCCAACCAGAGCCTGCTCCAGTGGGGCGGGGCAGAGCGGGGAAGGACAGGGCTCCTTTGGGGCCTCTGAGGAAGGGGTAGGGAGGGACCACAAGCCACTTCCCTCCTTCCCCCTTCTACCCCCAGGAATGATGATATGTGGGGTCACCAAGCTCCTAAGAATTCCCTCTAGACATCACACCCTGGAAACTCCTCCAGGGGTCTAGGACCTGGAAGTTTATCACCCTGCTGGACCAAGGCTGTGAGCTGCTTTGAAGGCTCACTAGGGAGGAATAAGTTAGAAGCAGGGATGAGGCTGCAGGAACAAGAGGAAGCATCCCTGCACTACACACAGGGCTTCCAAACCACGCAAGTCTCAGTCTGGTGGAGTTGCCCCTTTTATTCAAGGGTACAGTGTTAGCAACGGCTAATAGGCTTTATCTGTCCACTTATCCATCTGTTTATCAGCAAATGTGCAGTGGCTATTTGCAAAGGGATGGGTGGGTCTGAGTGTCGTAGAGCAGGGATCCCTCACCCTCGAGCTGGGGACCAGCACCTGCCCGTGGCCTGCTAGGAACTGGGCCACATAGCAGGAGGGGAGCACTGGTGAGTGAGCATTCCCGCCTGAGCTCTGCCTCCTGTCAGATCGGCGGTAGCATTAGATTCTGGCAGGAGTGAGAACCCTATTGTGAATGTGCATGAGAGGGATCTAGGTTGCATGCTCCTTATGAGAATCTAACTCATGCCTGATGGTCCGAGGTGGAGCAGTTCCATCCTGAAACCACCCACCATCTCTCTGTGGGAAAAGCATCTTCCACAAAACCAGTCCCTGGTGACAAAAAGGCTGGTGACTGCTGAGAGGTCTGGCTCCAGGGGTGGACAATTTAAGGTGTGTCTCTGGCTGGAACCCTGGCAGTCTGAGGTCCTCAGGAAGGGTGCCCTGTGGCTAATCCCTCTCCAGTGAGACCCAGGCCCTTCTCGCCTGCAGATTAAGGACCTGAAGCTGAAGGTGCTGGACCTCCGCGGGAAGTTCAAGCGCCCGCCCCTGCGTCGGGTCCGCGTCTCGGCTGACGCCATGCTCCGGGCCCTGCTGGGCTCCAAGCATAAGGTGTCCATGGATCTGCGGGCCAACCTCAAGTCTGTGAAGAAGGAAGACACAGAGAAGGTGAGGCTCCTTTCCCCAGAACCTTCCACCCCCCACCCTGCCAGCTTTCCCCTTGTCAGCCCCTCACACAGCATCAGCCAGGCCCAGGAGCTCCTGCTAGAGGCCAGTCAGCTTGACAGAATGTTCTAGAACCCTTTGGGAGACCAGTGTGGGAAGAAAGAAGGAAGACTAGCTCCCTTCCTTCAGGCTGCTCCCAGTCTGACAAAGAAACTGGGACACTAAGAAAGCTAGACCCCAGACTGAGAAATGAAGTAAAAACCTTGTACCCAGTGTGAAGAGAACTGGAGATTTAGGGTAATGGTGGAGACGGCTCCCAGGTCACCGCAGGGAAGGGAGACAGCAGCTTATACACCAGCACAGACAATAGAGAACTGAGCTCAACCACCCAGCAGCAAATTATTCACAGTTTGGTTGAACTCACAGTATATGTGCTCCATATTGACAGGTTCTGTAAGAAACAGGGATGATAGGAACACAGTCTCTGGCCCAAGAAGCTTCAGAGGAGAAGAGATGAGCCAGGCAGTGTACTGAGGGAACGGGAAGGCAGCCACCTTAGCAGAGGAAGGCTTCTTGGCAGAGGTTGCTTTGAGCCTGCAGAGACTGCCAGACCAGGAGGGTGGTGTGGGGCCTTGGAGGAGGTTTTGCTGAGGTGCACTGAGGTGGGAACTGGCCCTGTAGCTGCCACTATCACCCAGTGCTCCCAAGCCACACAGCTGCCCTTTTCCTGTGGGGCCTCAGCTTGGCCCGTGTCCACTTGCCTGGCGGAGTCCCAGGACCAGACCAGCTGGGGAGGGGCGTCAGGATTTCTTATCATCCGAGGAGACTGGTTTTCTATCACCCAGCTTCTCTTGAGCTGGGCGGGAGCTGTCCCGCCTGCTAAGTCCCTGCTGTGTCGTCCACAGGAGCGGCCTGTGGAGGTGGGTGACTGGAGGAAGAACGTGGAGGCCATGTCTGGGATGGAAGGCCGGAAGAAGATGTTTGATGCCGCCAAGTCTCCAACCTCACAATAGAGGTACCTAGAGACCAGCTCCCTTCTCTGGGGCCCAGCAGAGTCTAGAGGATAATGAGGGAGTCTGCAGTCAGCAAGCGGGTTGTACCCGGTGTGGTGCAGTGGGGAGGGCACCGATGAGATCAATGAGGGCCAGCTAGCTGGGCTCAGTCCTGGCTCCACCACCGACACCTTGGGCATGTCATTTCTGTTTGGGGGTGCTTTTTGTTCCCCACGTCTATAAAATTGGGGGCCGTATCAAATCAGTGGTTCTCCAAGTGTGGTCCTGGGGCCAGCAGCAACTTCGTCATCTGGGATGCAAATGATCAGCCCCCACCCCAGATCCACTAAATTGGAAACTCTGGGGTGAGGCCAGCCTTCTAGGTGATCGTGATGCACATGAGAGTTTGAGAACCACTAGGTTAGAGGATCCCTGGGGTTCCCCCGTCTCTGACTTTCTGAAAATCTATGTTCTTTTAAATATCTCCTGGCGATGTCCTTTATTTGGGCTCCCCGAAAAGTACCCAGCAGTCCCAGTACCTGTTCCCAAGGAGCTACCACTCAGAGAAGCTAAAGCTTCCCACCCCCCGAGGAAATAGCTGGGAAACTGAGCAAAGCAAGGAAATTAGACCACATGAAGCCCTCTACAGAAGTGCTGAGAGAACGTGCAATAGGGCAAGCACCCACCAGATAGCACTGGTCAGAGCAGGCGCTCTGGAGAGGAGGAGCTCTCTGAGGACGTGATGGGTGAGTGTTAGCTGGTAAGGGGAAGGGCACATCCAAGGGCTGATGGTGCCACAGAAGCATGGAGTTGGGAATTAAGCAGCCACAGTGTAGCATGGTAAGGCCAGGTAAGAGCTGAGGGCCACAGTGTGGAGTAGCAGTGTGAGGGGTCCCAAAAGGCGGAGAACTGTTCTCACAGCCTGAGAAGCTGAGGTTTTGTAGGAGCTCCTACGAATGAAGATCCAGCCAGGGGTGTGCTAGGTGTAAGAAGCCCTGGGGACTGCATGTGCTATAGGTAAGTCAGGGATTCATGTGCTGCATACAGGTCCGCGGGAACTGATGGCTTTGCCTCTCTGTCCCTACAGGCCAGCTTGCTGTGCTGTGCTCTGGGCTCCTGCTTCATGCTTCTTCTCCAACCCAGCCCACTCACCTCTCTGCCTGTGTCCGGAGCAGCCCTCCCCACCCCTACTTCTTCCCTCCAGCCTGCATGCCCTCCTCTGGAACTGGGAATACACAGATAGCCAAGAGGCAGGACAAACTCGAGTGTCTGAAGACCTCACTCCGGCAGGGTGGGCTTCCACCCACCCATGAGGCACCTGGGGCTTCCCGGCCACCCTGTGGTGTCATAAGTGGAAGAAGAGGAGGGAGTGAGAGCAGCTTTCCTCCAGCCCCGTGCCACACCCCTTCTATGAGTACAGTGTCCACAGGCATCTCAGCCTCTTCATTAAAAACCCAGTTTCCTGGTCATTTCTGCAGCTCTGACTGAGAGCACGGAGAAGAAAGGGAAGGCGTGGGGCTTGTGAAGAGAGGGCTGCGCTGGGCTCCAGTCACTCTGTCTGCATCTGGAGCTCGGGATCTGAAGGGAGGGCTAAGGAATTGGTGGCTGCTTGCCAGGGTCCCCGGATCCCCTTCTGCCCAGTCCCTGTGACATCACACAGCACACATTCACCACCCAGGGTGCTCAGCTCACCAGAGCCCTGACCTCCGAGAACTGACCCAGTCCTGCCCCTGACTCTGGCCATCAGGAGAGGCCTCTTCATTCACAGCTGCTTCTCCTGCCGGGTTTCATGCTCTCCTTCCTCTGCAAACCTGGATTACCTCTCCCTGACGCCTGCTGGCTGTACCTGAAAGTGTTCTGGTCCGAGCACTTTGAATTCCTCACCTGGTCCTGTGGCACAGGGCGGGCGGCCCTGCAGAAGGGATACTTGCAGTTCCAGGCATGGCCACCAGGTGACTCCTTCCTTCTGTCCTGGGCTCTCCTGTCCATCCCGACTCCACTCTTCCCACCTTCACTCGCCCTCCTCCCAATTATTTCCCCTTCACACTCCTGCACTGGTCCTGTCCCCCAGGACTGATTCTTTCCCGGAGGTGGGGCAGCCACTCGTCTGTCCTCTGGGTCAGGTCCTTTCTCCATCCCACTAACTTCTGGGTCCAAAGCCTGCTGAGGGCATAGGCCTGCTGGGGTGGAGTGGCGGTCTGGGGCAGCCCCTCTTCCTCCAACATACGCATGAGAGTGAATCCTGTGAAGCAGAGACCAAAGTTCTGACTTCTTTTCTTTTCCTTTTTCTTTTTTTTTTGAGACAGAGTCTTGCTCTGTTACCCAGGTTGGAGTGCAGTGGCGCAATCTCAGCTCACCACAACCTCCGTTTCCTGAGTTCAAGCGATTCTCCTGCCTCAGCCTCCTAAGTAGCTGGGATTACAGGTGCGCACCACCACATCTGACAAATTTTTGTATTTTCAGTAGAGACGGGGTTTCACTGTGTTGGTCAGGCTGGTCTTGAACTCCTGACCTCGTGGTCCACCTGCCTCAGCCTCCCAAAGTGCTGGGATTGCAGGCACAAGCCACTGCACCCGGCAAGTTCTGACTTTTCAGGGCAGTGGGATGGTAACTTTTGAGCTAAGCCTACAAGAGAAGTGGGTGATGTCAGACCTGGGGTCCCTTGGCTTTGTGACCACCCCAGCACTGGCCCTAGGAGGGGCTGAGTTATCTGAGCAGCAACCCTTCCACCCACCCTACTGAGTCCCCATTCTGCCCTTGAATCCCATGTGTTATCTGCCATAAATGCCAGAAACTGGTACAAAGTGCAGTGCCAGCTACTCCCTGGGGCATGGTCTGGCTCCCTGGGTTGCTGGGCTGTCAGCCCCTTTCAGAGAGCATGGCAGTGCGAACCAGCAGCTTGGGCTACACTGGGGGAAGCAGCACTCTTGCTGTAAATAGGTCAGTAGGCAGAGAGGCAGACGTGTGCGAAAAGCACAACCCCAACCACACACACAAACCGGTAGGCACGGACACACCCAATCTCCATGCTCAAAGTTGGAGAACCTGACAGGGCTGGTCCAGGCCACAGAGGATGGGGTTAGGCTTCATGCCTTCGTGCCCAGGCAGCCACAGAAACCCACCCTTCCCCGCCTCACAGGGCTCCTCCGGCTGGCTTGGGTCCAAAGCGGTCTCCTTGTTTCACCTCTTTCCAGCCCTTCCCTAGAGCCTGGCCCCAAGTTCCAGAGTCAAATCCCAGTTCTGCAGTCAACTATTAACCTTGGGCCCTGGCAGATTGGGGTATCCACCCTGCCATGTAAAGGCAGGAGACCTGCTCTGGGCCTGACTCAAAGCAAACATGTGGGTGCAGAGGGCCCATGGGAGGCGGGGCCCACTCAACACGCCTAAGCCTGTGACCCTCCAGGAGGGGCAGAAGAACCAACCAGAGGCTTCCTGGAGGTCATGAGGTTCCTCCTTCTGCTTCCAGGCAGGACCAGACCTAATTCATCTCCCCTCAGGATGGAGCAAGAGCAAATATAGGCATAGACACATTCAGAGCACAAGGATTGAGAGCGCCTGTGGACAAGGGGGAAGGAGGCCTGGGGGTGGGAGAAGGATCTGTAGAAGAGGCCAAGAATGGAGCCTGGGGGTGAGAGGCCCGGCCTCTGGAGAGCCCTGATTCCACGTAGTCCTCTCTTACCATGGAGGGCCAACACCACCCAGCCTGGACACAAGGCCAGCAGAGCTGGGAGCTGGGGCCTGCCAGTGAGCAACAGCTCACACAGATAGCACACTTATGTGTCAGGCACCAGCGTGTGCACCTTAGTTCATTTAACCTTCACAAGAACCCTAGGAGACAGTACAGCTGCTATTCTCATGGTACAGCGGGGGAAACTGAGGCACAGAGAGGTTAGGGACTTTTCATGATCACACAGCTAGTAAGTGGTGGGATCGGGATTCAACCCAAGAGGTCTGTTGGAATCCATACTCTTATCGACTATTTTAATTATAGCCTTTCATTAATAGTAATGTGTGATGCTAAGTGCTTTATCTGAATTGTATCATTGCATTCTCACAAAAATGGTACATTTGTTAGCTTAAATTTACAGATGAGGAAATGGCGGCCTGGAGAGTTCAGGTAGCTCACTCTAAGTTACAGGGTTTGCTAGTTGCAGACTGGAGACTGGAACCCCGGTCACTCTGCCTCGTGGTTGCCCTTTTCTGAGATCAGATTGGTCTTCACAGAACCCAACCAGCCACTTTCTTGGAGGGACAGAGCTGGGGATCAAGGGCCCTGTGTATGCACCCAGGGAGTCCCCACTTCCCCAACAAAGGGGAAACATTCAAAGGAGATGCGAGGGACATCCAAATGGACTAACGCGAGGCCTTCTGCAAACATGTGGGAGCAGAAGGCCCGTGGGAGGTGGGTCCACTCAGCACACCTAAGCCTGTGGGGCCCAAGCTGAGGATAGAGGAGTGGGATGCTACTTGGGGGATATCTGTTCTAATCAGCACACAATAGCTGGGTGGACACCCCCTCTCTCTGCAGCTGCTGGAGATGGGCCTGGTGCTCCTCTCTGCTTGGTAGGAATGACCAGGGCAGGATGCCACCTGCTACACCCTTGCCTGTCCCAAAGTCCCTGGGAGACCAGCTGTTGCCCCCACCTTTCCCCACAAGGTGCCCAGTCCCCGTGGGGCAAGGAGGCCAAGCCCAGCTGTGTGTCTGGAGCCCACTCAGCAGCAGGCATGATCAGGGCAGGGCCAGCGCTCAGGGCTGCTGGGGCTAAAGTGCCCTGATGAAGGAGGGGCAGAGTTAAACATTAGCCACAATGGCCCCCCACGAAGTGAGTCACACTCCCCACAAGGCTCTGGGCTGGGCAGCAGGGGGAGGGGGTCAGCTTCGTTCCAGGTGGGTGACCAAGCTGCGGAAGCCCGGGACAGTTCGCTGAGACCAGTGCAAATGGCAGCCTCTTCTCCTGACCCCCATCAGGTCTCTTTCCTCAGGCATCCCCAAAGCTTGTCTGCCTCCAGGTCCTTCACTAAAGGTGAGGGGCAAGGATTTTCTCTCCCTCCCAAGACACACTGCTAGGCTGGCCCGTGGGCCCCCTGAGGCCAAGGCTGAGCAGTGTGAGCCTCGAAAACCCCTTAGCACTGGCCTAGAGCACCGTGGTCAGTGTTCGAAGGCCCAGAGAGGGAGAGTGACTTGCTTGAGGTCACAGACCTAACTGGAGCTGGGAAGTAGGTCCCCAGACTCCCCTTCTGAGAAAACTGCATGTGGGCGGGGCTTTGCTCTCCCTGCCAAAGGCAAAGGCCCAGGGACCCGAGCCGGCTGCCTATCTCTGGCCTCAACTGATCACCCCAAACGGCTTCAGTGCCAACCACTGCCCTCTCTTACTGGTTGGCACAGGCTGGGTGAGCCTGGCCCTTTGCCCTGGGTTCAAAAGAGAGGTATAGCCTTGCTTGGCAATCAGGGGAAGTGGTGTGTGTGTGTGTGTGTGTGTGTGTGTGGGCATGCAGAATGCAGGGTGATGACCTGCCTGCCAGTCCTGAGTATCACTGACGTCTGTGTGCCCCCTGTACCGCTGCCTCCCAGATGCTTTTCTCCTGACTGCCTCCTTGTGACCCAAGTTTCAGCTGTTCCACCTGACAACGAGGAAACCAGGGCCACAAATGTAGTAAGATTTTCATAACGCTAAATGTGTTCGGTGGAAACGGCTCTCTGATCTGAAAGCATGGATGCCTTTATTTTATTACTGGAGTATTAAATTTGCCCTTACTTATGGAATAGGATGACAGTAGGTGGCAATTGTTTTCTAATGCTCTTACTTCACAAAATAAAATGGTGGCAGCACAATGTCAGTATTTATATTAAACAATATTAATAGTTTATAAAAACCCAAAGCCAGGGAGCTCACTGCCCTGGCCTCTCCAGGGTGTGGGTCTTATCACTTCATTCATTTCTTCCCTTCCCCCAAGAGTGCCACGAACATGGAGGTTGCTCAGCTGAGACACATGAATGGGAACAGAACCCGAAATGTCAGGATGTGACCAGCTGGTTGGGGCTGGGGTTCCCCGTGGATCTCCACTCTGTCCTCTCTGAAAAAGGAGAAGCTGCCTTATGAGTCTTTTGTCTGGGGGATTCCAGAGCTTGCACGTCTGTTCTGAGGCTCCTCAGAACGTCAAGGGAGGAGACGAGAGAGATAACTCCTTCCCCAAACACTGGCTGAAAAATCTTGAAATCCCCTGATTTTGACCCGGGGCTTCCCGGTTGTGCTAAGCCCTGCCTGGTGGAATCTCCCCGGAGGAAGTAAGCAGCACACATGTACATTTTTAATGTACGTATAAAGAATCATAAAGTGAATACCCATCTGCCAACCACTCATTTTAAGAACTAGGATATTGCACATACTTTTGAAGCCCTCACATTCCCCTCCCCAATCACAACCCCTTCCTCTCCACAAAGGTAAATACAATCCACAATTCTGTGTTTATAATCCTCTTGGTTCTCTTTATAATGTTACTACCTATTTATGAATTCCTAATACATCACTGGATTTTGCGTCTTTTTGCAAACCGTAAGTGCATGCATTTTGCTTTCTCCCCTTCAAGTTAAGGTTGTAAATTCATCCCTGTTGATGATTGTAGTTTATTTATGCTCACTGCCATGAAATGATGGAAACACCATTTATTCATTCCCTTTCCTGCTGATAGACATTTAGATTTCTGCTACTACCAATTGTGCTGATCTGAATAGTCATGAGCTCACTTCTGATGCTCAAGTTCAAGAGCTTCTCTACCCAGGAGTGCGACTGTTGGGTCGACAAGAATGATATCCCCAGCTTTGCTAGTTGTACCACTTACCCTCCCATCAGCAACTATGACAGTTGTTGATGCTCCACATCCTGGTTTCACCAGATCCTGGAGAACAAGGGTCCTGGATGTTTAAACCCCCATGATCTCAGCTTCTCCCTGACCCAGCCCCCTAATGTTACTCTTGGCAAGGGCTCTCGGGCTATTTGGGTTTTCCTGTTCTTCCCAAATCAAGTTAATGCAATTCTCTAAACCTTCATTAAGTACCACCTCTGCCAGGCATAGTGTTCAGAAGGTACTGAGGCAAATAAGACACCTTTTTCTTCTCGAGGTACTACAGGATGCTTGGGGAGCCAGGACAGGGGCACAGATAACTTGAACTCCAACCTCCCTGTTCATAAGGAATCATTCCCTCCTCCTTCCTACTCAGCATTGGCCATTGGGTGCTACGGAACACACAATGCAAAGCTGTCTCCTGAGCTGCCCAACTCCAACATCCAACCATCTATTGGGCAGCTCCATCTGGCTGTCTTCAGGGACCTTAAATTCGAATGAGTGGAGGCCAAGGATGCTGCTGACCATCTCACAATGCACAGACAGGCCCCCACCACAAGGAATAATCGGGCTGAAACGGCCGTGATGCTGAGGCTGAGAAACTCTCAGTGGTCTAAGGTCGCCCCCTCCCCAGATCTCCTGCTCTCACATCCCTGTCTCATCAATGGCACCTCATTCACCCAGTCCCTCCAACAGGGAGATGGGAGTCACCTCGATTTCTCCTCCCTCATAAGCCACAGTCAATCAACTCAGTCCTGGCTATCCAGCCTTCCAAAACTCCTGGCAACACCTCCCCCCGTTCCTCCTGCTGCCTTTGCTCAGGGACCCTTCATTTCTTTTGGCAACTATAAAAAACAGCCCCCAAGCAGTCTCCCTTCCAGTGTGACCTCTTGCCGCACTGCCTCCAAACGCTTCTCATTTTCTATTTTCAACTTCAGCTTTATTCTACAGGATAAAGACTGGTTTGTTGTTGTTTGTTTTTTTTTGACACAGAGTCTTGCTCTGTCTCCCAGGCTGGAGTGCAGTGGTGCGATCTCGGCTCACTACAACCTCTGCCTCCTGGGTTCAAGTGATTCTTCTGCCTTGACTTCCCGAGTAGCTGGGATTACAGGTGTTCACCACCATGCCCAGCGAATTTTTGTATTTTTAGTAGAGACAGGGTTGCGCCATGTTGCTCAGGCTAGTTTTGAACTCCTGACCCCCAGTGATCCACCTGCCTTGGCCTCCCAAAGTGCTAGGATTACAGGCATGAGCCACCACGCCCAGCTAACTTTTTTTGTATTTTTAGTAGAGATGGGGTTTCACCATGTTGCCCAGACTGGTCTTAAACTCCTGACCTCAAGTGATCTGCCCGCCTCAGCCTCCCAAAATGCTGGTCTTACAAGCGTGAGTCACCACACCCAGCCAAGGCTGACCGACTCTTTAGCACAACACACAAAGTCCTTACTATCTGTCTCCAACCTTTCTTTTCAGTCTTGAAGGGGCTCAGTGCTTCACACAGACCAGTCTTCTCTCTGTTCCAAACACACCCTTCATTTTTATGTCCCAATGTCTTTGTTTATGCTGTGTCCTGTAGCTGGATGCCCTTACGCCCTTTCTGACAATAGTATTCCACTGACCCTTCAAGGCCCAACCTAGATGTTCTTTCCTGTGTGAAGACTTCCCCAATCCCTCCTGATGACACAATTTCCATTTTTAGACACAGTCTGACTTGAATGAGGCTTGGGGTGTCTGTATGCTTATGTACATGTGGGTGTTCACCAGCATGTGTGTGTCTGCACTGCTAGATTGAGAGTGTCCTGAGGTCAGGAGCTGAGTCCTTGTCATCTTTATTTCCCTGAGTGTCAAAACCACTTGTTGATTATAGTGGGCAGAATGAGTTACAGTGGGTAGAACACATTCCAAAAAAATGTGTTTAATTCATAACTTCTGGTACCTGTGAATGTGACCTTTTTTGGAAATAGGGTCTTTGCAGGCATAATCAAGCTAAAATTAGGTCATGCTACATTAGGGTGGAGGGAGACTTGGACATCAACACAGAGACACAGGGAGAGTGCTGTGTGGCAACAGAGGCAAAACTTGGAGTAATGGAGCTGTATGTGAAGGAAGAAGCAAGGAAGGACTCTCCCCTGGAGCCTTTGGAGAGAACCTGGCTCTGCTCCCATCTTGATCTCAGACTTCTAACCTTCAGAACTGTGACAGAGTAAATTTCTGTTGTTTAAAGTCACCCAGTTTGTGGCACTTTGTCACGGTAGCCCCAGGAAATGGATGCACTGATCCAGCACCAAGCACAGAAGCTGGCACTTAGAAAGTATCCCATAAGGCCAGGCACGGTGGCTCACGCCTGTAATCCCAGGACTTTGGGAGGCCGAGGTGGGCAGATCACCTGAGGTCAGGAGTTCAAGACCAGCCTAACCAACATGGAAAAACCCCGTCTCTACTAAAAAAATACAAAATTATCCAGGTGTGGTAGCACATACCTGTAATCCCACTACTAGGGAGGCTGAGGCAGGAGAATCTCTTGAACCTGGGAGGCAAAGGTTGTAGTAAGCCCAGATCACACCATTGCTCTCCAGCCTGGGTGACAAGAGCGAAACTCTGGCTCAAAAAAAAAAAAAAAGTGTCCAGTAAATGTACACTGCCTGCCCTTAAGGAACTTTCTGGGCACTAACATGTATGTCATTCACTTTTCCTTACCTCTAGAGTTGTGTGCATACAGACCTTCCATGTCTTGGGGCTTTTATATCTGTAGAGAGACTATTAGAATTTGGGCTTTTAGAAACTAGACTGCTCCCTGGCTTCATGAAGTGTCTCTGGCGTGACTTCAAATGACTTCATAGGACTATTTTTCTTCCTATGT
>CAUYLG010013367.1:0-11474 GCA_963573385.1 Cacajao melanocephalus
GCCGCCTGGGCCCCCCAAAGTGGTGGGTTTTCCGGGGTGCCCCCCCACCCCTCCCCTTAAAACGTGTTTTCTGTTTTGGTTTTTTTTTTTTTTTTTTTTTTTTTTTTTTTAGTTTGCTTGTACATTTGAATGTTAAGACAATTCTGAGCCTAGGGTGAGTACAAAGTAGTCTGTATATCTGATGGAATCTCACTGCTGGTTTTCTTCAGCACCTGTAACCTTTACTGGTTTGATAGAAATGAGGAGGAAATCTACTCAGGAGTGAGATAAGCTTCTATGCTATAAGACTCAGTTGCTGGTGGTACCATTATTTTCATTTGAGATAATTTCTAGTAACTGTGTCAAAGTGGACTGTTTATTTCTCTTTGTCTCCGTTTGTTCTTTTAAAGCTCATCTGAACTTCAGTGAAGAGATGAGGACCTCTCACGTTATTAGTTATTGATGCAATGAAAATGATGCAGCTTGGTTCAAAATTGAGATTTAAAAGTTTATATAAAAATGAGATATTGCAAATCATTTAGCTTAATATTAAAAAAATTTATATTATTATTTCCTGTGACATTTCATCCCTTTATTGTCTAGATGGTTGGTTTCATTTTGGCAAAAATAGAAACGCTGGAGTAGGTGTTTCCTAAAAGGAGGCATAGTTTCTGTCGTGACTCTTCTAGCTAAAGGGATGCATAGGTGTGGCCATAGCTACTCTCTTGACTGGGTGACCCAGTGTTAACAGCTATGCAGTTGGGCCTTTTAATGTTTGAATGTGCACTTGAGGAGTATGTGGTTGGGCATTTGGAAGGCAGTGTGCAGAGTTGCATATTCCCTAGCTTTCTTCCACTTTCCTCAAGGCCTCCCAGTCACGTCTCTGTAAGGACTTCTTCATTGTATCACAGCAAATGGCGTGATCCAAACAGCCCAGATATTTTATCCCCTGCCAAGAAATCCAATTCACCCCCACTTTCACTCAGTTGTGGGCAGAATTGCCCTGTGGTGGTTTCATTGTCTCAAAGTGGTAGATAAATGACAAACTTGACCTAGATATCTGTGTGTTACAGACTCAAGAGATGCTTTAAAATTTCTTTCCTTAAGGAAAATTTTATACTCTGAAAAACACAGGCATTTTGAGCATATCGTCATTTGAGTATTTTTTTTTCTGTATTATCTTGTTGTGAGACATATAAGATCAGCTCTACATGTTAAAAATTACAAGATTTTTCTTGGGACCTCATAATAGATGATAAATGAGCCGTTAGATAATCTGTAACTTTCTGACGTTATAGTGACATAGTCTTTTGCTTGTTAAGTATATTTTGATTACCTCTGGGGATTTTTTTTCTATTATTCTACCAGAAATATTTACTTGTTAAATGTATATCATTGTTATAGGTGTATAGATTATTTTTTTAAGGAATTGTTTTCTCTTCAAAGGAACTATTGGAAAGATAATCTTTTATTAATCCCTTTTTCTTTCAGTACAGTGCTACTTGACTTATTTCTACTGACAAAATGAGTTAATGGTAACATTTTACTCAACAAATAGTTAATTGTCTCTCTAGAGGGGTATTGTTACAAGATCCTTTAATTCTTATACAGACTAAAATTTGGGAACAGATCACCCAGATCACCTAGGGGAGAAACTAAATGTTTTTAGGCATTCTAAATTTCCTGCTGTCTGGTCTTAGCCACTGCAGACTTAGAGGAGAGGGGCCTTTACACTGTCCTCAAAGATGCTGTGCCCTTTCCCACCACCTTAAGTTGCCTGACAATGGAAAGATGTTATCTTCACCTGAATTTCTAGAGCACTTATTGGTCTAGTTTTGGCCTTGTCTTGACATTTTAACCTACTTGGCATTTATGGGGTTTCCTTTGTTAAGCCAGTCATGTCATGTATTTCTTCATAATTATCTTTATAAACTATGACTGAGTATACACTATGGGAAACTTGAGCGTGTCTTTTCCTGCATGTTCCCCTTGTGTTTTTGTTCTTCCTTTTGAACCTCCCTAGCCATTGCCATCCATCAAAATTCTGTGCAGACATCAAGACCCATCTTGTTATTCACCTCCATGCACCTTTTGTTTATTTTCTCCAACTGTTTGACATTTGAAAAGTAATATGCAGAAAAATTCAGAAGGAAAACAAACTGGAAGTATGGAGGCAAATCAGGAGACTATTGCACTAAGCCAGGCATTAATTTATTAGCATGTAGACTAATGTATAGGCTCAGTGGAGGTTCAGTGGAAGTGATAAGAAATAAATTACAAGAAATATTAAAAATGAGCCATCAGAGTTTGTTATAATTGTGATTGATTAGACATAGGATTCATTCATTCGGAAAATATTTCTATAGTGTTAACTACATGAAAGGTGGTGAGGAACATAGATAAATGACCTGAAGCCTATTTGGGGAGACCATATTAATCAAATGATCACACATTTAAATTGCAATGAAGAATTGCTATAAAGGAAAAATCCAGGTTGTTGTTAGCTTAAATTAGGGTTGTCTGTGAGGATGAGGGACCTGAGAGAAGGTGCTAGTCAGAAAGTCTTTCTTCAGGAGGATATATTTATGCTTAAATGTGAAGCATGAGGAGGAAGTAGGTTTGTGCAGATGGATGTGAAGACAATTCCTTGCAGAGTAAACAGTGTATGCAAAGACACTGGTTTGGGTAGAAATGTGATATATTCAGGAAACCTCAAGAAAACCCACATGACTATAATTCAGAGTTGGTGAGTGGTGGGGAGGAAGTTGATTCTAGATGTGGGTAGAAGGCAAGTTATGTGGGTACAAAGGAAGCAGCAAAGGTCAAAGGTGATTTCATCCTATTTCATATTCAGGTGAACTAGAAGAGTTGATATTTTAATGAATAGGCATACAGGGAGAGTAAGTCTTCAAGGGAAAATAAATTCAGTTTTAAAGTTTGTGGTACTTAAGAGACAGTTACATAGACTATTGATGACTTGAAATATGGCAGTGAAATTGAGTGAAATGGACAGATAAGAAAGGAAGAGAGAAATTTCAGGTTATTCTGCATAAAGTTGGTGGGACTGGAGGATATTATATTAAGTGAAATAGGCCAGGAACAGAAAGTTAAGCAGCACATATCCTCACTCATGAGGAAGCTTTTTTCAAAGTGAATCTCACAAAGTAAAAAGTAGTACAGAGGATACTAGAGGCTCTGAAGGGTATGGAGAAGGGATGGCATAGGGAGAGATTTGTTAAAGGGCACGAACTTACAGCTAGAGAGGAGGAATAAGGCCTAGTGTTCTATAGCACTGTAGGATGACTATAGTTAACAGTAATTTAATACACTTTCAAATAGGCAGAAGGAGGATATTGAATGTTCCCAACACAGAGAAATGATAAATATTTGAGATGATAGATATGCTCGTTACCTATCTGATAGTTATACTTTATATGTATCACAACATCACTATGTATTCCATAAATATGAACAATTATGTGTTAAAAATTAAAGAAGTGGTGGAAAGGGATTTTATAGGGAGAGAAGATAAAAGTAAAAAGGAGAAGACGTAAGTTGTTTACTAAGTGCTTATTCCTTGATATCCTTCTCTTCTTTTCTGTATAAAGTTGCCCATTCATCTTCCTGAATCACAGCTCAGTTTTGGCTGCATGGGAGGACATAGGAGAGCCTTCAATGCACTGATATTTAAGATTACATTGAAGAATGGATAGGATTTCAATGGATACATAAAGTCAGGGATGGGAGATTGGAACAGAGCTAGTGAAGAAGAAGAAACTTAAAAAAAATTCTCAGAGATAATGCCATGATGATGTAGTGTATCTCCTTAAATAGCAGAAGAGGATATCCTTCTGGGAGAATGCCATGATGCCACCAACGACTGTCCCTTACCAATTGCGAAGGCAGGAGTTTATGGCTAGGAGAAATATAAACTCAGTACTTGCTCCCTGTATGGAGTGGTTTAGTGCCTTTTTTCCTAATCAGTTATTTCAGGTGTCTGTGTCCTGCTCAAAAGTATGGGTTCCCAGGATAATGCTGTAGAAGGGAAGAGAATTAGAAATCCCTTAAGGATGTATCCAAACTCTTCTAATATTTCAGACCTCCTGTAACGTGGCCTTGGTATGCGTTATCAGCCTTCTGTCTTTTGAATTTACATTGTTGTCCTCTTATTTCTCTGTTTTACACCTCCATTATTCAGTCTTTCTGACCAGAATGCCCACCGCTTCCCGCCCCCCCCACTGCCCACACACACACACACACACACACACACACACACACACACACTCTTGTCTATCTGGTTAAAATTAAGGTTTTTTAAAAGTCAGGTTCAAATACCACCATGTTTGTAAAAACATCCCTTACTGCCTCTAAGTAGAATTGAGATTTTCCATCTTTGTACTCCTATATCCCTTAGTTTTTATTCAGTTTTAAACTTGTCTCTCATTGCATTAACTGGTTTTTCATTTTGAGGCTACTTGAAAGTATAAGCACTCTGAATTTTCTTTCCAACATGGGGCCCAGAAAATATTACACTTTAGTAAAGAGATGAAATCGTGCAGTAGTTATCATGACATGAATTGAGAGGGTCCAGGAAGATGAAGATGGATAAAAAGTTATCAAAGTCCTAAGAATGACCTTTCTTTAAACAAAATTGTAATATTTATATGTTGTTTGGAAACAGAGAAATCTGTTTTATTCTTTATTCGTTGGAGAGTAGAAGTTAAAATGACAGTGTGAGTTTGAAATTTTCATCACCAGTGCATTGAGTAATGTGGTTAATTTAGAAAACCCAACAAATTTTTAAAGTATATTTTGGTTCCGCATATGTAACAGACTCGTTTTAAAATGGTTCAGTTACAGTACCTGTTGTGGCCAGCAGATGCCTGCAAACACCATAAAATCATTTTGAGCAGCTTGTTTTAAGGAACATGCTGCTGGTCTTTGGAACTCTATATTGCTAGTCTAGTAGGATTGTTTGTATTTTATTATTTCCCTTTTAATTCCAGATGAAGAGAAAGTTGAAAAGACATCTTACTTCAAAGAAGGGGACATTTAATAGTTTCTTTTCTAGGGTATTACATTAGCATGTGAGTGGACATAGTACTTGTATGTCATTTAAAAAAAATTGGATTGAAATTATAAAAGAGAAGGTGTTGTAAATACTGTGCCATTCCTTTTTGATAAGATCAAGAGAATTTCATTTTCATGTGTCTTCTCTTTTTTTCTAACCAATACAGGAGATGTATTCGAAAGGAATAATACCCCTTTCTGCTATATCAACAGTACGAGTTCAAGGAGACAACAAATTTGAAGTTGTTACAACACAAAGAACTTTTGTTTTTAGAGTAGAAAAAGAAGGTAAGTTTATTTCTTTATCCCTATGAAGTACAGACATTAATTTCTGACTAATCATATTAATAAACTAGTTAGACTAGGAATGTTAAGAAACCTTTAAATATATTACTTTTAGATAATTTTCATTTTAAAATTAATTTTTCAAATGCATAATGTTAAAACATAAATAAATTGACAAGTTATTTGTTTATTCTTTCATGCAACAAATATTTAGTGAGAAACTATTGTGTGCTAAGGACTCATACATTCTGGGTATTCAGGTGTGAAAAGAATTGGACAAAATTCTCTGCTTTCATGGAGCTAACCTTTGAGATGTTGTTTTGATAATGCAAATTAGTTATTTAACATGCAAAAACAATTTTTCTATTAAGTTGGGTTTATGGACATTTATGGCAGACTTTAGCTCACTGGTTCCCAGCCTTTTTTGCATCAGGGACTGGTTTCGTGGAAGACAATTTTTCCATGAACTGGTGGCAAGGAGATGGTTTCTGGATGATTGAAACACATTACATTTATTATGTGCTTTAGTTCTGTTATTATTCTGTGTCATATATAATGAAATAATTATACAACTCACCATAACGTAGAATCACTGGGATCCCTGAGCTTATTGTCTTGCAACTAGTCGGCCCCATCTGGGGATGATGGGAGACAGTGATAGATCATCAGGCATTAGACTTTCATAAGAAGCACGCAACCTAGACTCCTTGCATGCACATTCTACAGTAGAGCTTGTGCGCCTGTGAGAATCTGATGCCACTTGTGCTCCTACAGGAGATGGAGCTCAGGCAGTAATGCCAGTGATGGGGAATGGCTGTAGATACAGATGAAGCTTCGCTGGCTTTCCTGCTGCTTACCTCCTTCTGAATGGCCCTGTTTCTGACAGACCATGTAATGGTACCAGTCCATGGCCTGGGGTTTGGGGACCCCAGCTTTAGCTGTCTGCACAGGCACAATAATCATTCTATTGTAGATTTTGGAGTGTCTTTTATATTTCTTGAATTCTTTTCACCTACATCATATATGGGACATTTGATAGCAAAAGTTGATCCAAAGATGTCACATGTTTTCTGAATTGAGTTTAAGTATGTACAGAGAAATCTTTTCTAAATTTTGTTTGAATAAGGGTGGGGAGGAGCCAGAGAAGTTGAAAGTTACCTGTTGTGTATTTTATTTCACTATCATAATATGTCATTACTGTAAATTTACTAGTTTTAGTAATTTAGGTAATAGTATCTCATTAAGATTATTATTTTAACTTATTTTGTGGACAGCTTTTATTTAGCAATAGATACATAATTCAACTTGATTTTTAGAAGTACTTCTTGGTGCTTTAATTAGTTGATTAATAATAGTATGGAAAATTGACTGAATACCTGATATGTGCCAAACACTTTGCTAATTCTTCATTTCACAACAGTCTTATAAGGTAGGTAGTATTAAAATTATTAACATATTTTTATAGATAAGAGTGTTCACCACCATTTTACCAGGTGGAAATAACTACACTGTTAACTATTATGGGGCAGTATTTTCTCTTTTTAAACTTCTAGATTCCTGGCACATATGTCTGTGCATAGCACATAAAAATCAGTCAATAAATATTGTATACTATTAAAAAGTTTCCATTGTTTTTCGGGGTAGTCAACAAATGGAATCATTCCAGCAGGCCTTCACACTGGTGCAGCTTTGTTCAAACTATGGATTACTGAGATCAACTTAGTGGTTTATGATGTCACCAAAAACATCCTCCCTCAATTAAAAAACAAACCCCAAACATAAAATAATAAATATCAAAGTGCGTTTCTTACAGTGGGTGTTATATTGTAAAACATATGTATATACATAGAGTATAGATGTAACATAAAAAAGAGTTTATTACTTGGTATTTAAAAATAATGGACGAAAGCTATAGTTCCAGAGTAGGAGTCAGCAAACTGATCTGCAGCCTAAATCTGATCCAGTGCCTGTTTTTGTAAATAAAGTCTTGTTAGGCAACAACCACTGTCATTCATTCATTTCTCATTAATTCTCATTCAGTGGTATCACTGAGTAGTTGTGGCAGAGACTGTGGCCAGTAAACCTAAACTGTTTACTATCTGATTTTTCAAAGAAAAATTTTACAAACTCTTGCCCATGAGCATTTTACCTAGAATTACCTATGTGAGGAGCCACTTTCTGTGAATTGTTACCTGAAATTCAGAACATTGTCCACAGTTGTAGTACTTGATATGAGACTTCTATTTGAAATTACAGTTTTTCTCTTACTGTATTTTTTTTTTCTTTATATATATATTTTATTGCACTTTAGGTTCTTGGGTACATGTGCAGAACATGCAGGATTGTTGCATAGGTACATACATGGCAATGTGGTTTGCTGCCTCCATCCCCCCGTCACCTATATATGGCATTTCTCCCCATGTTATCCCTCCCCAACCTCCCTCCCCATGCTGTCCTTCCCCTATTCCCCCCAACAGACCCCAGTGTGTGATGCTTCCCTCCCTGTGTCCATGTGTCTGAAGCACATGGCATTGCTTCTCTTGACTATCATGGCAGTCTTTCCTTATGCTTTGGTTTCCACCACGCTGAAAGGTGACTGCCTGTTTCTTTGAGGTGCTTGTCGCCTTCCTCTTGGCCCTTCCAAGTAAAATCACATTACTACATAGCCTGCATTTTAAGATAGACATACTAAATAAAGCTTCCAACTTGTATGAAAATCTGTTTAGCCATATTTACATGCCACATTAAAAGTTAAACAGACACATTTTATTTAAGTAGGCTGTGCCAACCCACACATGTTTAAAAGTTGCATGTTCACAATTGATAGATAAATCCTTCTGTGGTGTATAGTTCATCTTTGTGATATAAACTTAGAGCAGTATAAAACTTTCATTAACTTCAATATAAATGTATTGTTTTTAAAATAAGTTGTAGGTCATTAATTTTTGAAACCATAGACATATTGCTTCAGTAAAAATGGACGGTATACCCATGGAATTACTGGATGAGTTATTTTGAGTATACACGTGGAATTATTTACACAATAGCTATTCTTTGTCTTTCCTGACCAATGTCATTATTTCTGAACTGCTGCATCACCCACTGATGTTACTAAGACAGGATTACAGTTTGGCATCTTTTCCTCACAAGTTTTCTAAGGCTTCTATTTCCCCAAATTTCCTAATGAAATACTGTTTTTCTCTTAGTTGCAAGTGAATTTTATACACTTGGAATGCACATGGAGTTATTTCATGTATACACATGGAATTGCTAATGAGTTATTCCTATTTACATAGTAACAACTCATGATTTTAAAGATAACTGTGTGTAGAGGGGTGTGTGTGTGTGTGTGTGTGTGTGTGTGTGTGCGTGCGTGCTTATGTATTTATATGTTTATGGAACTTTCAACAGGATACTAAGTATGTTTTATTGAGTGATCTTTTTTCTTCCCATGTTGGTAGATCAGCTATAGTGGCTTAAAGACTTTGACTTAATGAACTTTAAGCTAAATTAAAGTCTATTTTGATTAAGTGAAGAAGCAAAATCAAAGTTCAGAACAAAAAGGGGAAAGTTTTGGCATCTTAACAGGTATGAATTTTTTATTTTTGGCGAAAAGGCTTTGAGTGGCCTATATACAATAGCTATTCTTTGTCTTTCCTGACCAATGTCGTCATTTCTGAACTGCCGCATCACGCACTGGTGTTACTAAGACAGGATTATAGTTTGGCATCTATCCTCACAAGTTTTCTAAGGCTCTATTTCCCCAAATTTCCTAATGAAATACTGTTCTTCTGTTAGTTGCAAGTTAATTTTATTAAAATAATAACATTTAAAAAATACACTTCCCCAATTACAAAATTTGGTCTGACTCCTGTTCTCAAGCAGAGTCACTGGAATTGGTCTGTGGGTCATAACAGTTATTGATCTCTCCAGTCAGTCTGTATTCCTTTGTACCTGTGATCACATATGGAGATGTGATACTTCAAAACACTGGTGATGTTGTGAGTGGAGAGTTCTCACGGTTAGAAGAGAGGTTCAGAATTCTGAGTGGGCATTCCCTTTCCAAGGCCATTGTCAGAACTGGCGCTCATCTGCAGGTCCTGTGTTTCTGTCCACCTTAACAGATACTAGACCCCATGGGAAACATGCATGTGTGTTACTCTCTCAACTCTGTTTTTAGACAACAACATACAGCCATTCAGTGGCAGCTCTGATACTAATATGGAAAAGGGTTTTTTTTTAATTAAAAAATGTTTTTAAAACAACATATAAATGTCCCTTGGTTGTTTTGGGCAAGCAGACTCTTATCTCTTTTGAAATTTTCAATGTTTTTAGAAGCAAGGCATGAAACATTTACTATCTCTTTACTTACTCACCCTCCTTAATCTCATTAATGATGATTTGCTAAGTGTTTCCTTTGAAGACTTCATCATGATATTCTGGAAGTTTCTGACATACTGTATTTTAGGAACTTGCCAGGACTCCAAATTCTATTTAAAATATTCTATTGTGGGGCCCCAAGTCTGGTTTTGAAGGAGATCTCTTGGTTTTAGGGTGACTGATCCCAAATGTGTGTCTCCATCTCTGACCTCTTCCTGTACTCCACAGTCATATATTCAGCGGCCTACTTGACATCTCAGCATGGGTGCCTAGTAGCACCTCACGCTTAATGTATCAAAATTCCCATTTGCACCCTCTCCACCAAACTTTCTCCCCTTCCTCTGAGGCTTTTTATGTATCCTGTACAAAATAACACTTCCTGGGCCCCTCATCTTGTGTTTTTGTTACCCAATTGCTCTTGCCACTGTGTAATGTATATTTAAGTTTTTATGGCCTTCCTCCTTTCACTAAAGTGTAAACTCAGGAGAATAAGGTCACGGTCAGCCTTGTTCACTGCTCCATTCCTGGCATTCAGAATAGGTTTTGGAAGATAGTAGGCTTAGTAAATATTTGTGTGAGTGAGTGAGTGAGTGGTTATCAGTTTGAAGAACAACCCTTATGTGTATTACTTCCTTCTCTGATATTGATCATGAATTAGATTGAGAGAATTTTAGTTAGATCATATTATCATATCAAAAGTAAAGTCCAGCTAAACTTTGTTAGATAAGGTTGTTAATGTTTTGCATGGCTCTTCTGTAGTAATCTCTAATATAACCGATCCCTTGTTACTACTAAGTATGCACACTGCTAAACCCAGTAAACAGTTCAGAGAATATTATCTTGATTTTTCTTAAACCTCCTTTTAAAAAAAATTCTTATACTCTAAGCTGGCATTCCTGAAAACATCAAGAACTAGTTTGAGATTTTAGGAATTTGCTATTCTTTTATTTACATTCTAGTATAATCACAAGAAAATGGCAATTTCAACACTTATTCTTTGTTTTCCCTACTCCCTTTCTTTTTGTTCTGCCTGGAATGCTATTCTTTTTTTTTTTTTTTTTTTGAAAGAAAAAGAGGAAAGAAGGTGAGAGTGAAAGAAAGAAAAAAAAAGAATGTAAGAGAGAAAGAAAGAGGAAGAGAAAGAGGGAGAGAGAACGAGATTCTTGTTCTATTGCCCAGGCTAGAATGCAGTCTAAAAATGGGTATTAAAAACCTCTTTTATGCCAATCATTGTACTTAACAATGGAGACAGGAAGGAATAAGAGATGAAAATAACAAACAAGCAGACAACCAATATTTTATTTAAACATATGAAATGCTATGCAATTGCTGAGGAGTGATTTACTTCCAATTATGTGGTCACTTTTAAAATAGGTGTAATGTGATACTGAGAAAAATGTATGTTTTGCGGATTTGGGGTGGAGAGTTCTGTAAATAATTGTTAGGTTTACTTGTTCCAGGTCTGAGTTCAAGTCTTGGATATCCTTATTAATTTTCTATCTGGTTGATCTGTCTAATATTGACAGTATAATGTTAAAGTCTCCCACTATTATTGTGTGCGAGTCTAAGTCTCTTTGTAAGTCATTAAGAACCTGCCTTATGTATCTGAGTGTTCCCGTATTGGGGTGCGTATGTATTTAGGATCGTTAGCTCTTCTTGTTGCAATGATCCTTTCACCACCATGTAATGTCTCTCTTTGTTTCTTATGGTCTTTGTTGCTTTAAAGTCTGTTTTATCAGAGACGAAAATTGCAGCTTCTG